>APFE030762907.1:0-19339 GCA_000404065.3 Pinus taeda | reverse complement strand
GACAACCGTAATACCTGGGATTGAAGGACAACCCTTGGTTTCATGGCTTCCCAAATAGATCATACAAGTTTCTACAATTTTTGCATCTAAAGGGCATTCCCTTAGAGTATGTTTCTTTCTGCATTTCGGACAAAAAATGGCTAAAGAATGAGCCTCTATTTTTTGCTTGTTTTGAATTTTAAGGGTATCTAGTCCTCACTAAGGCTCCCTAGAATGTCAATTTTAAACTCATCAAGCATATTGCCAATTTCTGCCCTACTTACAGAACTAGTTGCAGATTTGTTTGCTCTAACAAGAGAAGGATCTCTCGGCCCTTTCCCTATTTTAGATTTCCCTCTTGATGGATGAACACACAGTTCTCCTATATCACTCAATGGAATTTGAGAGATATCTCCCTTCCCCATCATGTTAAGGATATCTATCCACTCATCTCTAATGGCTTTTAATAAAATAGCTTTCAAAGTTTCTTCATCTAAATTGTTCATCTTTGCTCTTTTCAAATTATAGTTGAATCTCTCAATCAAATCTTCTAAGTTTTCATCCTCTCTTTGCATCATTTTGAGCACCTCATCTTTATGATTGGTAGGCATGCAATAATCCAAGTACCTATCCAAAAATTCCTTTTTCATGTCATTCCATGTTCTAATGGATTGAGTGACTAACCCCATGAACCATTTCAAAGAAGCCCCTTTCAATGTTGAAGGAAACAATTTAAGTTTTTGAGAGTCTTCTAGATAGTCATAAGTTCTGCACAAGACTTCAAACTCAAACAAAAATGTTTTAGGGTCCTCACTCCTCAGCACATAGAAGTTTGGGAGGACAAATGGTGAGATATTTTTCATTCTGGTATGTGTTTCCTCATCCACTATAGGGAATCCAAAAGAGTTATCTACTCCCCTATTTCCTTTGCCTCCTCCATTATTACCTCTACCTCCTCCATTATCCCCTATACCTCTCCCCCTACCCCCTCCTCCAAACAATGAGAATTCTCCATCTTGTTCCTCTTTTGTCATTATAGTTTCTTTAGAGTCAGTATAGGGTTCAACCTACAAGGTTATTCCCTCCTCTTCTAGTTCTTCTATCAATGGACTATGGGAGAGCGTTTCTACTTCTTCTTCTCCACCAGGTACTCCTAATTCTTCAACTATAATGGGCTCTCCTGTGGAGGTAAGAAAAACTATTCCTGCTATTGGAGATTCAAAACGTTTCTCCCCTAGGAAACTCTTGGTAGAAGAATTATGAGATTATTCTGATTGGATTTTTGCCCTTGGAATTTCAGGAGTCCTATGGATGGGAGTATGAGTTTGGGATGGAGGCGTGTCTTTTCTTACTCTCGGTGGAGTAGGTGGTGTTGTAGGAATCGAACTTTTGCCCCTAGCTATAAATCTACCCCTAGAGTCTCTTTCTCTATGCATGTCATTGTTTTGTTTTCTTTTGTTTTTTTTGTTTTTTGAGTGTAAGAGATAAGGCTACCTAGTTACACTTCCCCAGTAATGACGCCAAAATATTTGGTCAATTTAGTGTCCTAAATTGCTCTACATAAATTATCAATCAAGGTATCGTAAATTGATGAAGTGTAGTGCTCTGTTTGTGTTAGATGACCCTTCTTACTTCATCGTTTTTATGTTTTATGTTGTTTCAGGGGTTTTTTGTCTTTTAATCCCTAATAATTTATAATGGAACTAATCTTAAATATAACTTCATGTAAAGACTGCTAAGAACCTAAAGAGATTAAGTAGGATTTGGAAGCAAAGTTTAACCAAGAAATGAAAACAGAGTTTCTATTTCTACTCTTATCATTATTTCCAAATCATGAACTAAAATTGAAAAGTAAAATTGCAACTATTGTCTAATCAATTACATAAACAAAACTAAATGAAATACTAAAACTAAAATTGCAACTAATAATATACAAAACCAAATGAAATACTAAAACTGAAAGTGAAATTGCAATTAATGTCTAAAAACTAAATGAAGTGCTTAGTTACTCTACCTCTCAATTTTGGGAGAAAAACCTCCTTGTGATGACATTTTGAGGAATTCTGTACTTCATTATTCTAAGAGAAGATAAATACAAAAATGTAGAAAAGACTCATTGCATGAATGAAGTATTCAACAACTTAGTTTAATATGAGTAACTAGAAGGGCTTTTCAGAAACATTCATCTACACCATGAGTCAATAAACTAGTAATAAAATGGCAAGAACAGTAATGGCACTGGTCAGTCTAATTGAAAACTTAAATACTAGTGAAATAGTAAATAAAACAAACTACATTACACTACTACATTTCAACTTCTAACTACTGATAAAAAATAGAAAGAAATTAAGAAAAAAGGAGCTATTCTGTACCAAAATAAGTTATTCTGCATTAGTATGAAAATGATAAGGATTGCATTATAAACAAGGTTAGTATGAAAAATAGTTATGAACACTATGGAAGAAATGATGCATTTATAGTTAACTAGAAAAGATAAAAAAAAAAAATGAAATAAAACCTCAGTCAGCGTAGGGACCCTCTGCAACTGATCAGGTTATTCATATTTAATCAAACTCCAAGAAACTCCTTCACATATCCATAAAACTTGTGGTCTTCATATTAAAAAAAAAAAATCAGGAAATGAGTTTTTCAAAATTACAGAGCAGTAGTCTGAGCTTAATACATGAGGAAATTTTAACTCCTTCTGAGTTCTTTACATAGGTATTTATAAGAAAAATATGCAACTGTTTGTGGAGAAAAATTAGCTACACCAAAAACACGTTGAAGACAAGAACACATAATTTCTTCCTTAGCTATTGGAGACATAAATCCAAGATGATGGATGTTGGATTTAGTTGCACAGATGGCTATTGGAGTCCATGGGTTTAGGAAGTTGTTTCAGATAACGCTTCCCATCACTGTGAAATGTGTTGATTATCCACAAAACATTGTCCTGTTGCCTTCGGTCTCTATGTTTGACTTCTCCATTGACTGGAGTCTTGTACCATCTTCCTTATTGACGTGGGCTAGGTGAATAGGACACGGTCCATGTCACGATGATTTCCAAGATGCCCATGTAGTTAGTTTCTCCTCTTGACACTTGGAACCTGTTAAAGCATGAAAGTAGTTGCGGAACAACCGATTAACTGTAGAATAGGCTACGTTTCGTAGCTAAAAGACAAAAACTTATTCAAACAAAAAAACATAAAAGCATAACATGTAAATCACTAAATTTCCTCCTTAAGGCAATATATACTGGTCATTGATGATAGGAATACATTTCTTCATGGAAAAACAAAGAAATAGGGATGAGAAGAGTTGCTAGGGAAAGAGCAATTTTGAGGCTCAACAGGTATATTGATAATGGTGCTTCAAGGCACTTCACAGGACATAGGGAAGTTCTCTCTAATCTGAGAGAGAAGGAAACAACTTGGAGATTATTCTTGGACATGATGCCACCTATCTCGTAAAGGGTATAGGGAATGTTACTCTTCAATTAGATCAGGGTATATGTACCTGATCTCAAGAAGGACTTGGTGTCCATTTTGGCAATGGAAAGGTTTCAAGGTGGCATTCATCAATGGAAAGGCACATGTTTGAAAAAGTAATTTTAAAGATGCTTTTGAGTTCAGGGTTGGCAATTTGTATCAAGTTGTAGGAAGTCCATTAGGGACCTATCAGTTGACACACCTCTTCTATCACATTGGAGGTCTACTCATTTTGGGGCCCTACCTGATGTGAGACAGATGGTGAAAGGGATGCCTAAATTCAAGAAGAGCATGGAGGTACATGTCCAAGATGTATTGAAGGAAAACTTACAAGGGGACTATTCCCCTCATGTAGCGAGTCTATAGATTTGGAACGATTAGAGGGGTTTGAGATTCAAGATCAGGAATCTCATGTATGTAGGTGGAAGAAATCCCTCTATGGCTTGAAGCCAACACCCCGGGATTGATATGAGAGGATTGATGGCTATTTGATGAAGCTGAGATTCACTAGGAGTGAAGTCGATCCAACCCTTTTCTTTGAGGTTGTGGATGATAGACCTCTCATATTGGCACCTTATGAGGACGACCTCTTTCTAAAAGGTGTAGACCCTATCATTTGCAAAAGTAAGAGGGAGTTGGATTCCATATTTGGAATGATGAATTGCAATCCCATGAATACCTCAATGAAGCCTAACTTCAAAAATTTATGTCGTAGTGATGCCGAACTTGATTTGGGAAATGCCTTGAGCTTCATAAATTCATACTAGCATTGATGTTCTTGGTGAACTCCCATCTAAATATATGTTTTTCAGTTAGCATGATAAGCTCATATATGGTTTAGCCTCACTGGATTGGTGCTAAGAATTATTTGAGATATCTTCAAGGTACAATCTCTCATGGATTGAGATACACTGCCGAAAATGTGAAGCTGCATGATTATTCTGATGCTGATTGGGTAGTCAGTGTGGAGGATCGCAAGAGTACTTCTACGTGCTGGTTCTCACTGGGTTCTGCTTCGATATCCTTGATGAGCAGGAAGCATAAGTCAGTTTCTTTGAGCACCGATGAGGTTGGATACATAGTAGTGAGTATGGCCTCCTGTGAAGTTGTCTGGTTGTGGAAGCTCTTTAGTAAGCTGTTTGGAGATGTGCTGGATAACATCTTGATCTTTTGTGACAACTAGAGGGAGATTTGATTATTGAAGAATCTCATGTTCTATGATCGCTCCAAGCATATAGACATAAAGTATGACTTTATCTACGATATGGTACATTGAGGAGTAAGAAGGTTCCATCGCATTGGAACTAATGTGTAGGTCGCCGATATTTTGTCGAAGCCCCTAGGAAAGGTCAAATTCTTGACTTTCCAAGAATGAATAGGAGTCATGTAGAGAATTTCTCCTAAGGGTCCTGTATGATATGTACATTGAGCTCTGGGAGCTCCAGGGGGATTGGGTGGTATGTCGTGGAGATATGAGAAACCATAGGGTGAGTGGTTTAGCCTTCCCCTAGAGATTTTTTATGTACAAGGTGAGTGGTTCAGCCTTCCCCTGGGATACCCCTGGCAACATGTAGGCAGGATGAGTGGTTTATCCTTCTCCTGCTTAGACATCCTACCCATGTAGTCTGGGACTCATGGGAAGTACCTCTCATCTGGCCAATGAGTGGGGAAATGATGATAGGGATCATAGTAGTACTAATGGACACATTGTGTTACTACCGTATTCCATATGCTAGGATGATATTGATTTGGGACCAATTGGAACTGGCTTCGGGTTAGTAAGAGTGATATAACTCACTCTCTTTTGGAACTAATTTTTAGATTAGTAAGAGTTGTATAATACACTCTCTTTATTTGGAACTGATTTTGGATCAGTAAGAGTAGTATGATGCATTCTCTTTGTTTGGAACTGATTTCAGATCAGTAAGAGTGGTATGATACACTCTCTTTATTTGGAATTGATTTCATATTAGTAAGAGTGGTATGAGACACTCTCTTTTTTATGGGACTAAATTTGGGTTAGTAGAGGATGGTATGATACATTCTCAATCACTTCTTCTTCTTCATAGTTCAATAGTGTAGAGCAGAGAAATGTAGGCCACTGATGGCATAGATAGTACAGTTTGGCAGATGGATTTCTCGCTAGTTTAGAGGGAGTGTTAAAATTGAAAACCAGGGCCAAACTCCATGCGTGTCTTCTTATTCATGGCAACTTATATTTTTCGTGGATTCCTCTCATCAAGAGGTGTAGGATTGATCTAAATATCATCCGATTCTAATAAGTATTCATGGAGATATGAATTTATTTTTGTTATGGGCCAATTCATCAAGGTCGACCAACAACCAAAGTGCCCCCATCTATCCTCAACGCTTTACTATAAAAGGAGGTGGATTGTAAGTCATTTGTAACTCATCTCTCATGTGATCTTTTCCTCTCCACTTGTTTGGGATTTGGTGGAAGGAAAAGTCACTAAGAGTATATGATTCCTTAATGGATGACTTAGACCTTAACGCTGTCCTGGAGGATGATTTAATGAAGCTACAATAATGTAACAAGGAGAGATCTAATCGCAGGTCTAGGAGAGACCCTATTTTCTAGCCTAAAAAGCTTCCTAATGTTGTCTTAAAGGAAGGGATCCTAGCCACAATAAGGAAGAGTCCTAAACACAAATATTTGGCCACTTCCCTAACCCTAAATGTAGTCTCCTAGTCACAACACTTAATTTTTCCCTAAGCCGTAGTACACACAACAATAAGGAACACTTATACTCTGTGAAGGGAAGGCCTTAAATCGCAATTTGAAGAGGCTTTCCTCTAACCCCATCCGTAATAAAGGTGTTCCACTCTCAGCTGAAGATACGTAGCCCTAGCTGCACTAACCACAGGCCTAATCCATAACTATTGTACAACCCTCACTCTTAGTCTAAACAATGTGACTACAACATTGTCATATCTAGCCCATCCGCTATAAGGAACATCACCTAACCTGATCAAGTGCAAGCTCATTTGGCCACAGTAAAAGAGGTTTCAATGTTGAAGTGACCTGAGGCCTCAAGATGTTGTTAAAGGGTTCTAAATTCACAACAGATGACAACTTTGTACCAAGGTAATATATAAGCTTGTTCCAAGATTTATCTAGGTCTCTTGAAAGAATTTACAAGTTACAACTTGCAGCTTTGCTAGGCTGCAATCCATAACAAGGAGATAAGGCTGTCCTGAGGTCACAATGCAACATGGTGCATAGTGATGGGTACAGTGAATGGTGCAGCATAGTGCATAGTGATGGGTACAACAGTGAATGGTGAAACATAGTGCACATTGATGGGTACAACAATGAATGGTGTAGCATAGTGCACAATGATGGGTACAACAGTGAATGGTACAACATAGTGCATAGTGACAATGATGCAGTAGAGTGATGCATAGTGCAACATGATGATGAAGAGCAGCATGTTGGGTACAACATTATGAGGTACAACTCAGTGATGGTGAAACATGGTACAACACATTGATGATGAACATGGTATGATCGTGCAACATGGTTCATCATAGTGATAGGTACAACAAGGTGATGGAATCACATGTGTTCGGATTAGCTGCCTCATGTGACATCTTCTTAGAGAAAATTTGTGCTCTTATTTTGACAAGTCAAAGTGTTGACTTCTGATGTATATGTAATATCTCTCTCTCTCTGCTGAACTATTTAAGAACATAAGAAGAATTGATCAAGGGGTTCCCCACATTGGGGTTTGTCCATAGCTGGCGCCACATCCTGTGTCCTCTTGTCTTAGCTTGTTTTTTGCAATATATGTTTATGTTCTATCTACATTTTACTATCATCCTAAATGTGATTTCTAATCTGGAGTTGATATTCAGCTAATATGGAAAATTGAAGTAAATCTTCTATGAGCATAGAACATACCAAAATTAACAAATGTCGGATCAAGGGTGATTGGAATCTGGATTAGGGGCAAAATTTAGCTCAAAAATAAAAGTTCTTAGAATCTCTCAAAACCTGAATGACCATGTCCATCTTGGTGATATAATCCCAATGCAACACATTTCACTCAAAACAAAGTTCGTATGAGAAAGTTAGAGCCTCCTGTCTGTTTTGTCAAATAGGCTAATTTTTGTGACTAGGATGCTGACTAGGCATCCGTATAGCCCAATCAGGAAAAATAATATTTCATGGAATATTCCTAGAATATTATCATAGGTGGCTCAACCATTTTTTGACAAGTGGCAGCATGTAATTGGTCAAATCGCATTTGGTGGACCAATGAGAGGCTGACACGTGGCAAGCTCGGAGGTTGCTATGTTCCCTCTCAAAGGTCATGCAAAAGTTTATTGGAAAGCCGGGGAGTCAAACCCATTACCTCACCCACACAAGCACCATGCCTTACCACCATACCACAACCTTATGTCTTAACATATGGTGGCGTAATTACTATTTGAATTTTAACTTTGGCAGATTGGGAGGTAAGGCTAACATTAAACCTCCACCATGTGAACAATAACCTTTAACCGTTAACATTTATTGTTAACCGTGTAGATTAATGTGCTAAGTGGAGGTTAAATTATAATTAAACCATTATTATCCATTAATTAAGTGAGGAATAGGTTGGTAGATATTTTTGTGGGTCCGACAATTTCGGCCTTCAATTTTGGCGGAGTTAACTGGAGTTTTCCTAGGGAAAACGGAAGAGGCCATAAATTTGGCATATTTCGACCAATTTTGCCTTAGGAAGAGTCAATCCTATATTATTTGGATGCTCTGAACACAATGGAATAGTTTAAAGAGGTAGAAAGACACCTTTATATGTGATTTTTCTACATTGAATTTTAAGGAAGCTTAGGGCCACTAGGAGAGGAGGTCAAGCCTAGATCAGCTGAATTCCAATTGCAGAGCTTGAAAAGTAATTTTTGGGGTGTTTTGGTCTTTTGAACCCAATGGAGTATGTTTCAAATCCATTGGAGCAATATATGTGCTTGTAATTAGATAATTTACCATTAATCCAAAGAGGGCCTAGCCATTGAAGTAGTTCCAAGGAGATGTAGCCCAGGAGGGGTGAACTCCTTTATCAACTTTGTGTTATGAGTTTGTTGTGTTTTACTTCTCTATAATTTTATTGTTGTATATGTGTTTTCAACAACTAATTAATCTCATAAATTTCTCATAAAAGACAATCAATACTGACACATAATCCTTCACATTTTGGTTAATTTGAGATGATACTAAACACAACTTTTTTATACTGATGAGGGAACTTGCATAGAATTAATAAGTTTGGCCAACATTTCATATCAAGTTGGTATCAGAGCCAGGTTTAGCTCATTTTAACCTTGATATGGTTTACCAAGGTTAGCTAGAAAATTAGTTATTGGTTTTGTATTTGTGCAAGGAAAATTTAACTGTGTGCAAGTTTATGTGTGTAAACTGAAGAAGGGAGATGATTATTTGTTGAGAAACTTTTTGAAGCTTTGTGAAGCTTTTTTATGCATTACAAGTGTGATGGAAGCTTCAACAAGTGATGTTTCTAATCCATCTTCCTTAGCAAGACTCTTTGATGAAGAGATGTTGCAAGAGCTTATCATCATCAGAGATAGGGTGCAAGAGATGAATGAAGATAGGAAGGAGAACACTATACTTCAAGAGGAGTTCATGGCCATGAAGGAGGAGAAGAAAGAGTTTCTTGAAAAGATTCATGAGATGGCGATTCAACTCCATGATGCCAAGGAAACCCTAGCCAAGTATGTGCATGGAAATGAGGTATGCAATTCAAGCTTATCTTCAATTTCCTCTCAAAATGAATGTTTTGGTGCTTTTGAAAGACATACTAGAGGAATAGGGTCCAAATTATTGATGAAGATGGGTTATGAAGGTAAAGGGTTAGGAAAACATGCACAAGGCATTATTGAGCCAATTGTTGTTGAGGAAAGGCCTAGGTATTTTGGTGTTGGTTATGGACAACATGATGGAGAATGCTCTAAAGCCAAGGAGGCACATGAAGGTGTTCCAAGAAGGAATTTGATTACATGTTAATTACCTCAACCTTGTGAAGTTTGTGTTCATGAGGAATGCAAATGTTTTATACCCGCTTTGCAAGAAGATTCTCATAAGCATGCAACTAGTGGAAATCATAAACAAGAGGATGTTGAAAGCTCTAGGGTCATTGAAAAAATTTTTGGTATTTGAAAGAGAGCCACTACCTCATCAAATTCACCTCTTCAAGAAGGATACAAAGGTGAATGTGTAAGGTATAAATATGCCTTTAATTAAATTTCTTTTGATTATGATAAACATGGTAAATATTCACATAATATTTGGAGAAAATTTACATGTTCCTTTTGTTGTTTGAATAACCATACTATTTTGAGGTGTTGGAAGAGAATAGCCATACACAGGAAACTTTCAAAACAAAAGATACAGAAAACCAAAGGTCCATTGAATAATGGAAACCATGTTGAAAAAAATATGCAATTATTTTTCACTCATTGCCATAAGCAGGGTCATCTTGTAGACAAGTGTTGGACTTTGAATCCAACAAGTCATCCACGAAATTTGAAGAAGATGGAGAGAGATTTTTTAAAGAATGGAAAAGAGGTTTCCATAATTGATGTGGGGTAGGATGATACGCATGATGAGGTGAAGCTAAAAGAAGCACCATTGAAATGGTTTGGAAAGAGATGGTTATATTTCTTAACCAGTTAATGCCTTACATTTCTTTTGATAATTGATGCAAATCTTGCATTATTGATGCATTTCTTTTCTCCTGAAAGTATGTTGCATATTGCATGAAGCAAGGTGTTGGAAAAGTAGATTTATGTTGACTCACTTTATTGCAACAAATTTGGTCATTTCATCTCTTTAAATACTCGTACATACCAATGGTATTCTTGTACTTGTGATTGTACTTGTGAGAGATTTGAGAATTGTTATACATGCATGAGAGTTTGTGTGTGTGAACAGTGGGATTTTTTATAGTTTCATTGTGTTTGAACATACATGAGTGATTTACTTGTGTTGGTTGATTGATTTGTTAACATGTATGTTGTCAACTTGAGAGTGTTGATCATTTGCAAATGCATGAGTGTCGGCTTGTGTGGTTGATTGATTGTTACATGTATGTTATATCTACTTGGAAGAGTTGATTTTGTCTCTAAAGATGAAAGGGAGATGTGACAGACTGTTTCATGAGAATGTGGAATTCTTGTTGTAAATCGTCAAGTTTTTGTACATGCTTTTGCTTGACTTGAAAGTCAGTTGTTTGAAGAAGCATGTTTTGTCAACTTGTGATTAGTTGATGGTTTGTACACCAATATGTAAGAGTACATGGCAATGTTCACATGATGTGACATTTTTTGCTTTGAAGAAGCAAAAGGAAGAGGTCGTCAAGTTATATTCTTGCATGAGTGTTTTTCAAGGTTAATGGTGTTTCTTGTGACAAGATGTCGCAGGATTTTGGAATGTACACACTTGAGAAAGAGGCTGATGATTAGCCTTCATTCTCAAACCATGACATGAGAAACATGTTAATACTAGGGGAATGATGGAATCAAGAAGTGAAAGTGGGTAGAAATGCCAAAAAAAAATTGCATCCCTTGTAAAACATCAAATGGTCTACAATGCAATTTGATGTGTTGACGTCAAGAAGCGAGGTGGAATTTGGAACTATGGAGGTAAAATAATGGTCATTTCATTTCTTGTTATTATTGATATTGGAACTCATTACTATAGTTCACTCATATGGGCTTAACTTGGAAAAGTGGTTTCCAAGGAGAAGCTTGCTTCGAATGTATGTGGTGTAGAGGAGGAACATGATTCTTAGTGGGAATTCCATCAGTCAACTTTCCAAACACTATGGGATCTCTTTGGTACAATAGGGTGTTTAATCAATAAGCAACCAACAAGTGTTGGATTGGGTCAGTAGCAAAAGGAGAACATTGGTTGAAGTGCTAAGCCATTTGCAAGGCAAGGCATTACATGAACCCAAGTGGTTGTCATGGATATTTTTACAAGTAGAATCAATTGATAGAACGTGGGAAGGACAAGAGTATTTAGCTCTCATCAGATAACTAGCTTTTGTGGGTCCAAAATCCTGTAAGTGGGAAGGAGTGATCAGAATCTGGATTAGGGGAAAAAATTAGCTCAAAATTCAAAGTTCTTAGAATCACTCAAAATCTAAACTATTGCCTATGTATCAGCGATATGATCCCAACACAACTCCTGTCACTCGTATGAGAAAGTTAGAGCCTACTGTCTGTTTTGTCAAACATGCAAAATTTTGTGACTAGGATGTTGACTAGGCATCTATACATCCCAGCCATAAAAAAGAATATTCCAAGGAATATTCCCATAGGTGGCTTATCTAGATTTTGACAAGTGGTGGCACATAATTGGTCAAAGTTCATTTGGTGGACCAATGAGAGGCTGACATGTGGCAAGCTTGGAGGTCACCACGTGCCCTCTCAAAGGTCATGCAAAAGTTTATTGGTAGGCTAGGGAGTCGAACCTGTGACCTCACGCACACAAGTGCCATTCCTTACCGCCATACCACAACCTTATGTCTTAATATATGGTGGGAAAAATTACTATTTGAAGTTTAACTTCAACGGATTGGGAGGTAAGGTTACATTAAACGTCTACATGTGGACGTTAACATTTAGTGTTAACAACACAAATTAATGTGCTAAGTGGAGGTTAAATGATAATTAAACCATGATTATCCATTAATTAAGTGCGTGTTAGGTTGGTGGATCTTTTGGCAGTTCCAACAAATCCGACTTTACTCCAAGTTTGGTAGAGTTAACTAGAATTTGTCCAATTTTGGTGGAGTTTTCCTAGGGAGAACTGAAGAGGCCATAACTTTGGCATATTTTGACCAATTTTGGCTTAGAAAGAGTCATTCCTAGATGATTTGGATGCTCTAAACACAATGGAACAATTTATAGAGGTAGAAAGGCACTTTGGTATGTTATTTTTCTACATTGAAGTTTAAGGAAATTTTGGGCCACCAGGAGAGGAGGTCAAGCCTAGATCAGCTCAAGTCCAATTGTAGAGCTTGGAATGTCATTTTTTGGGTTTTTGAATCTTCTAAATCTAATGGAGTAGGTTGCAAAGCCATTGGATCATTGTAGGTGCATGTAATCAGAGAATTGACCATTAATCCAAAGAGGGCCTAGCCATTGAAGCAGGTCCAAGGAGATGTTGCCCAGGAGGGGTGAACTCCTTTATCGGATTTGTGTTATGATTTTTCTATGTTTTACTTCTGCAATTTACTTTTTGTATATTTTTTTTAAACAACTAATTAATCTCATAAATTTATCATAAGAGACACTCAATGCTTGACACATAATCTTTCACATTTTGGTTAATATGAGAGGATCCTAAACACAATTTTTGTATGCTGATGATGGAGCTTGTATAGCATTAACAAGTTTTTCCAACATTTTAGATCAAGGGGGATCGTAATGCACACATTATGGTCTCATTATTGATTCTAGATTGTGGAGGTCTAGCATAAATATGATTTACTCCTCAACATGATTGGAATAAAGAGATAACAACAATTATAGGGTTTAATAATGATTACAAGGTTGTCTCTTTTAATTTTAGTTTTAAATTGAAGATTGTGAAATGATTCACCGCCCCCACAAGTTTAATGAAACAGTCATCCTCGGATGTCAAAGAAAGTCCATAATAATTTCCATCAATGTTAAACAAAGGAAAAAGTGATATCCCTTTTGCGTGATGTACTTGAAATGATGTGGAGAAAAGGGACTGGTGAAAAGGTACCAACGACATAATTAATTTCGATAATGATGTGTTGGCTTTGTCATTTTCTCTTGTAGCAAGATGGTGATGAACATTATTTATTGCAGTGGGTGATTTCACCATGGTCAATGTTGCAGGTTGTCAGTTGTTACACATGTAACAACAAATACAATTGTAATCACTATTTCTACAACATATTCTTGTTTACGCTACCCTTACATATACTTACAAAAATTTGAAAAGGACAAGAAAATACTAAAACTTGTAACAAAATATTGTAATATGTACATGAGATAAATGACGTTGTTACAGAAAGAAAAGAATGTGTAACAACCACCACATGGTGGTTTTCAAATGTCACAATTTGTCTGCCTGCACCCCTATAAGAGGTTTTCAAATTTAGATTCTTATTTACATCTTTTATTACATTTTTTTTTAACTAGGTGTAACAACTGCCAACAAAAGTTGGTTTTCAGCTATTACACTTATTAGAAAATAAAAAATTTGGTAGCGTAGGAGAATTTTCCCCTGCCCCTATAATCTAAATGTTAGAATCCATGACAATGTTGACGAATGAATCCTTTGAAGCGGGTTTGTGATATAGCCGAAGACAATTCCCATTAACAAGTAATGGTGTCCTAGCACTATCAATGGTAACTAAATTCATGGTCTCATTGTCAAAGACTGTGTCAACTTCATAAGGACCTAGCCACCTAGTGCAAAGCTTCCCCTTGAAATCCTTGAATCTCAGATCATATAATAGAGCTCAATCTCCTTTTTGAAGCTTCTTCTTTTTAATGAATCTATCATGCCACTTAGCCCTTTGTTGTTGAATGATGTATGTTTGTTGAATAACATCTAGCCTTTTCTCATCTAAATTATTGAGTTGATCCAACCATTGTTTGTATGTTGTTTCCAGATCTAACTTCACTTGTAGCACTATTCTTAATGTCTTGATATCGAACACTATGAGAAATAAAGGATTTTTACCATACACTAATTTGTATGGTGAGAATCATGTAGTATTCCTCCATGTAGTCTCGTATGCCCACAATGTCTCTGGAAGTTTATCAGTCCAATTCCTCCAATGGCTGGCCACAATCTTGGTAAGGATTCCCTCAATAACATTGTTGGTGCACTCCACTTGGCCATTCGCTTGTGGATGATAAGGTGAAGTAATATTATGATAGATTTTATATTTTTCAACTAGCTTTTGAATCAAATGAGATGTGAATTGGGGCACTCCATCTGTCACTATTTCCCTAAGTATCCCAAAGAGAAAAAAAATGTCTTCAAACAAAAAGTCTGAAACAACCTGCTCTATGTCTCTGGTCAATGCCTTCACCTCGAACCATTTTGTTGCATAATCTGTATAGATCAGGATGTAGGAATTTTGTTGGGATGATGGGTTAATTGGTCCTACAAAATTCAGGGCCCATTTCTCAAATGCCTCTAAAACTATTTGAGGTTGTAATGGAATCTCATCTGACTGGAGTAGTTAACCCATTCTCTGGCAGTTGTCACGTCCCTTCACAAATTTCTTAGCATCCTGAAATATTGTGGGCCAATAGTCTCCTGTTGAGAGCACCTTGTATATTTTCCTCTTATCTACAAAATGTCCTCCATAAGGTTCCTAGTGACAAGCTCTAAGGATATCATATATTTCATCCTCCCTCACACAGTGATCGATCTGATGGTCTAGCACAGCTTAATAGAGATTGCCCTCAATCCAAGAATATCTAACACTTTGCTAGACAATTCTTTTCTTTTCTCTGGAGGATAAGTATTGTGGAAATCTTCCTGTAGCAAGATAATTAACTATGCTTGCATACCACAGTGAGTGAGTTGAAATAGAAAAAATGTATTTATCAAGAAAATAATCTTCAATAGGCATGCATTCATCACCAATAGTTATCCTAGAAAGAAAATCAACCACTACATTGTCTTTCACAAGTTTATCTAGGTATGTTATATCAAATTCCTGTAACAATAATAACCACCATGTAATCCTACCATTAATGACTAGTTTATTCATTAAAAAGCAAATGGCAGAGTGGTTAGTGTCTACAAACAGTTGATATCCTATGATGTAGTGTCGAAATGTGTTGATGACATGCATTACCACAAGGAACTCTTTTTCTGTCACTGTGTAATTGAGTTCAGATGGAGTCAAGTTCTTACTTATGTAATAGATAGCATATGTATTTCAGTCCTCTAGCTAGCCCAATACAGCTCCCACAACAATATCAGCTGCATCTGTAGCTATGTGAAACAAAAGAATCCAGTTTGGTCCTCACAAAATAGGAGTTGTTGATACACAGTTCTTTAATTCCATAAAGGCATGCTCGCACTTCCTTGTCCATACAAATTCCACATATTTCGCAAGTAAGGAGAATAAAGGAGATGAAAATTTTGAAAGTTTTCTATAAACCTCTTATAGTACCTTGCATGACCCAAGAAGCTATGTACCTCTTTCTGTGCCTTGGGTATTGGGATTTTCAAGATTACCTCTATCTTAAGAGGGTATACTTTAATCATGTCAGCAAAAAATAAGATGTCCTAGCACAATCCCTTCATTCATCATCACGTGACACTTTACAATACTCAAAGCAACATTAGCCTACACACATCATTCTAATACTTTTTCTAAATTAACTAATGTTGTTTCATAGGAATCACCGTAAGTTGTAAATTCGTCCATAAATATTTCTAGGCAGTCCTTCAACAGATTCGAGAAAATTATCAATATTTCCCTTTGGAAATTTGTTGGTGCATTATAGAGTCCAAAAGGAAGAACCTTGTATGCGAAGGTTCCCCAAGGGTAGGTAAAGGTAATTTTATCCTAATCTTCTAATCCTAAATGGGTTACTGTGGAAGCTAAATAGAATAAGTAGTCCAAGGGACCTTGGGATGTGAATCCCAACGGTCACCATATTGTACTATAAATGTACATCTATTGTTAATAAAAATGCAATGCAAGCTTATCTTTCATATTTTTCTCTCGTTCACCATGTGTGTTTAACATGGTATTAGAGCCATGATGTGTGGCCTGTTTTCTCTGAGCAACTGATCTGAGTTGCCTTGAATAGTGCTGGCCCAATCTTCATTACCTAAAAGAACGCCTGCCTGCCTGCCTGAAGCTGCATACCTAATTTCTGAAAGAAACATCTGCCTGAAAGAAACGCTGCCACTGCATACCTAACATCTGAGAGAGTGCCTGAAGGTAACGCTCTTGAATTTGCTGTCTGGTATTAAGAAAAAAAAAATGTTGAAACAAATGTTCGGTGAAAACGGTCAAATATCCGCGCGCCCCAGTGCAGGGGTATCACTGTTCTTTATGGTTTAACTATTCTCCGATCACTATTTTAAACGCTTCCATGATTGCCACGATTCCATGATTGACCTCTCCTAATGTTCCATGCAAAAGCGTTTCAATTATGATTATGTCGATTCGCTTTCCTTCACCGTTCTCAGGTCATTACTGACCTTCACTACTATTCATTATTATTCTCTGCATACAAAACGTTATTACATTCAATCTGATTGACCACTGGTTCTCAACATTGAATGGACATGATTGCGTTTAATAAAATTTGAGCTATAATTCTGTATATGGTCGTATAAATCCGTGTTATGTAACTTGGAATCGCATGAAGTGCTGATAGTTCCTTGGGAAATTTCTTCTTTTATTTTCAAATGATCGGGTCACGCGATCTGTGAAGGTTGGTGGTGAAAGGTTCAGTCTTTTGAGCTTCCTTAGTGAATATTGCGCTGCTCAAACCTGAAATCCAGATGCTTTCTTAAGAGATTTATGGTTTATTTTGCAAATGACTGTGTCGTGAAACCTTCCTTGGGGAAGGTTAGCAGTGAATGGTTGGGTATTCTGAGCTTCCTTATTAAGGGTCAAGCTTTGAGGAATGACAGTCCATATTTCATTTCATGTAGAATTACGTATACGCAAGGAGTCAAGTGATGCGCATATTATAAGAGTAAGAAGCTCTGAAATAAAGATGAGGTGACTTCGTAAGTTTCACTGTTTTTTAGCTTTGAAAGACCGCCTTGAACCTTACAGTTACGCAGGGTTATCATTCCTGTTGAGGCGTGGTAATCCTTGGACGTGGCAATATATGCGGCTGAGATGTGTAACGCTATTGACATAGCACATATATATATTATGATGTGTAAATCCGCAACAGCGTAACAAGGTGCGTTGGTCCTCTGTGTTTTTTCTGAAAATTGTAGCTCCTAGCACTGCCAGAAAGACCGTGTATTGGTTGAATAAGGAATACTATAAATTTGGTGCAGTGAATTATCTATGTCTTAAAATGCTATATGTGTTGATGGCATGACTACTGTGTATGGTTATGTATATGGTGCGTTGAAAAGTTTTGAATTGTATACACTTCTGCGAAGGCTATGACCATGTTTGTGAAATTGAACGTGGAGTATCTCTATCGAAATCATGTTGTCGGTTGTTTATGTTGCATTGACTATGCCATACATTGGTTTCTATGATCAAGTAATCTGTTTATGATACGGGGGCAGATAAGCTGAGGCCTATCACACTAAAGCTCGTTCTTAACAAGGAAGATACCGAAGGCAATTCCCCATGTTTTTCTCGGCTCATTCTTATCAACGGCGCCTCTGATAAAAGGTGCAGCGTAATCTGCACATGGGGAACTCTTGGCGTGGAAGCCAAGGAAAGTAATTTGTTATATGTATTAGGATACAGGAGGGCGGGGCGCTTCCCAAGGCATATGCCAGGGTTGCCTGCATAGTTGAAATTCTACTTTAAACAGATATTAGTATATATGACAGAGATGGCGATCATGGAGCAGTCCATCTAAAGCAGGAAAACTCTGATACATGGCAAGCAATGCAACAGATATGGGGTGCAAATTGTTGTTTTGAATAGCGGCCCTTTACAAACTCCATTTTATATTTGGTAGCAGTCTCTTTCAACTCAAAGAACGCTTATTTATTCCACAGAGTTTGCAACCCCGTGCTACATACATATCACTCGTCAACTATGATTAAACATATCATCCTATGCAGCTTATGGTCTTAGCATATATACAGATACCAGTGTACTAGGAGGTACAATTTTATAATATGGTCCTTAGCATATAAGAGGAAAAAGGAAAGAGTAAGCTTTAGAGAAAGCACTCAGGTGGTGAGCCTCAAGTTCCATTACAAGCAAGGGTTCATCAAACTGTATCCATGTTGCCCTAGCCTCCTTCAACTCACCTAAGACCTCTTTGTAGACCGGCAGAATTGAATCGAGCAGAGAAAGTGAAGGAGTATTTGGAAGATCTAATTTAAAGTTGCTACTTGTTCAATTTACTTGTTCCTATTGTGCAGTTTGGGCATAAATTTATGTGCAACAAACAAATTTGTTTTTCTCAACAGATTTTAATGAGAAGATTGCTTTAATTGTTGGGGTGATATCACCATTATATGCACCAGATTGTCTGCTATTGGTTGCAAGCATTGTGATTATTTAGGGTACATTTTCACTTCAAAACAAGTTTCTAGTGGTGCATTTCTATTGAGAAAAATGGCTACAATTACTGAAGTATTAGAGTTCATGAAAACTCTTATACAATCCACTGTTGATGACACATTACAAATCAGCAAAGGCTCTCTCTCAAGAATTCAGACATGTCTACAATATGCACAATAAAAGATTGATTTTTTGCAGCTTGAATCTCAGCTACAACAAGAAGAATTACAGCAGTGGAGTCATCAGTCTGAACCTATTTTTGTTCAGAACATTGAGACAACCACCCATCAACAACATGTCAATAATGTTCCTGATCATTCAAATAAAGCAACAGTTGTACATGCAGATGCAAAAACTCAATCTGCACTTCCCAAGCCCATCATCAGACCTTGGGAACAGCTTATCCACAATAAGCACAGAACCGGTCTTGGATATGACAAGGACTTGTCCTTTCATATTCCAGACTACGCCAAGCCCATTCAGTTTCAGAGTGCTGGTTTCATTCATGACAGTTCACCTGCTCCTCATGATAGTTCAGCTTCAACTATTCCAGATTCTGCTCCTCTTCCACAACAGCAACAACAACAATAGATC
>APFE030762903.1:10262-33721 GCA_000404065.3 Pinus taeda | reverse complement strand
AAAAGAAGCTTGTAATCTAGAGGGGCATCAACCACTTCCACATCTGGATTTACAGTTTTGCCTTCAACCCCTATAGGTAAATCTTCCAAAATACCAAAAGGATGGAACCCTCAGCCATCAAAAGCCTTTAGAATTGTTGGAGACTGATTGAGTGTAGGAGAACCAAGTGATTTCCAACGTTGGATCGACATAATACATGTAGAAGCTCCATGTTCAATCACAGTCTGAAAGCAAGGTCTGTTTTTTACTAACACTGGAATCTGGAAAGCCATTTGATGAGGAAGGCGAGGTGTACTATTCTCTAAATCGAAGATTATTATGTTTGAATCCTAAATATCAATAGCTCCTATAGCAGAAAATAGTAATTCATGCTAGGCTGGGCATGATTGCAGCACTTCCAAAGCCCGCATTGCTGAAGGGGCAACAGCTAAGTCTTCAACAATGTTATAATTCTGAGCAGCTTTCGCATATGGATTGAAAGCTAATTTCCAAAATATACCTTTAGCAGGTAGTTTGGTTACTAAGTCGGGGTTGGGTTTCTCGATCTGTAGTGGAGCATACCCAGGAGGAGGTGTAGTTTATGGGTTTGAATTAGAAAATTTTGCTTCTTTACCATCAACAGGATTGTTACTACCATAATCTTGCGATCGCGTCGCAATCCTGACATGAGACATCATCATAATAAATTATTCTGAGGTATTCGAGGAAGAAGAAACTGCTTTACTATCTTGAGTAGGACAAGGATCCTTCAAGACAGCAGGCGTTTGAGAACATTTAACAAATTTCAAAAACTTTGCTCGATAGGGACATTATTTAGTAAAATGATCCTCATCATAGATGAAACAAGGATAGCAAGGTTTTCATTTTTCGTCAATAGATTCATTTTTCTTTGTTTTATCTTTTGAATTTTGATTGTTTTTGTTCTTCCCCTTCTCTTTACTACCGAATTTGGTCATAGATGAATCTACAACATGGACGTCGGCAGAAAATTGAATGGAAGAATCTCCTTTTGGGGAATCAGGTAAAGTTATTGTAGGAGAAGAATTCTTTGAAGATTTCTTCTTGATTTTAATACTACCTGAACCAATCATACCATCAACAGCATGAGACCCTAAAGGAGCTGTAGTTTTTGGAAGAATAGGGATTCTTTCGTGTAAAGTACCTGATTGCGTATAAACAAGGTCTTGGTACTGAGCCTGCGCAATGACTTGCTCTTCTATGACAACTCCTACCTTAGCTACATCTTCAGTGATTTTAGGTAACAATGATTTAATGAACCATTCTGCTAAAATTTGATCCGGAATGAAAACTTTCACTAAACACCTTCTACATTTCCATTCATGAATATGATAAAAAATATATGTGGACGTGGATTGCTTTAGTGAAGTTAACAATTCCGTGCCATTTTTGTATCTGATAGGCAACTGAAAATGAGTTAAGAAAGAAGTAGCTAACTAAATGAAATTAATAAAAAGATCCTCGTGGTAACTCAATGTACCATTTGGCATCAAGACCAATAAGAGTTCTTTGAAAAAGACGCAATCGAATTGAATCATCAACGATGGAATTAGATGCACACCAGAGGTGATAAGTCATAACATGATTTGACGAATCCTCACCTGACTTACCCTCAAATTTTGGGATATCACTGGGAAACTTATTAGGCATTGGTGGCCAGTACAGAAGATAATAAATTGGATCGTTTGTAAGGCACGACAAATCAGGTAAATCCAAAGTTGCAATAAATGGTAACTGACAGTTAGGTTCACGAAAACCTTGTGTAATGAGACCAACTCCAGGAGGAGGATATCTAGGATAACGTAGAATCGGATTTGCATTAGGAATGTTATAACCTCCTAGAAAACCAGGATTAACTAGACCAAACTGGGGTTGTTGAGGGTGTTGATAAGTATAGCCAAGGTACAGTTGATTCTTATAAACTGGATTTTGTACAGTAGGACTGGATTGATACTGTCCCTGGTACGGTTGACTCATGGCAATTGTACTTGGACCAACTTGTCCTGCAGGCATCTAGACTGAAGTCTAAACCGTAGTTCCTAACTGGGGCATAGAGACTCGAGGAGTTGACACTGATACAGGGATAGTAGAAACTAGAGCTATAGATACCCGAGAAACAGGTGTGGTAGATTGAACAGAAAATGCAGCAGATGCAGCAACAGTTCAAGGCGAAGTCTGAGGTGAGCTAGGGCTAGGCTGCTGAACTAAACCAGGTGTAGAGGTTTGATCCGTAGGTTGGATAGGTTCCCGGGTTGGACAAGAAACCAAAGGTTGTCCAGCTTGATTAGATAACTGCACATTAGGTTGCAAATTCTGTTGAGTTTGAGATGGATCCCACACCATATTCATTCCAGGACCAATAAAAGGTTTTACAGATGGAGGACCATAACCTGGTTGAATGTAGGGCTGATAATTAGGAGGTACATTTCCATCTCCTTGTAAAAATGACTGACCAGAAGGTGGTTGGAAACCTTGAGTTGACCTTGGGGTATGTACTATCCTGAAGGTTGAAAACCTTGAGGTAGCCCTGCAAGCAGAAAATTAGTACCTTGTGGTTGCCCCCTAGGAAATAACTGACTACCTTGAGGTTGACCCCAGGCAGTAACTAACTACCTTGCCCCCCAGGTGGTAATTGACTACCTTGAGGTTAAGGATTTGGAATACTCCAGACATCATAAAAATATGTTCTACGTTCAATGTTTTAGTTCCATTATTACCAAGTGATAATTGATGTTTAGTCGATCGAGGAGTTGCTCCTGAAAAAGTTCCAGAAAGTGGCTGGTACCCCGAATGAACAGTAGGACCACCATATAAAAATGTTTCTGGTGATTAGGAAAACATAGATGGCTGTCTCGACATGATCAATAAAGAATAATAATATCTGGGTGTAGGATGAAAATAATCACATGCAAACAAAGAAAAATTCAATAAAATCACCTAAAGTCTCTAAAGAAACAAACAGCTGAATCACACGCCTAAAAAATCTAAGAGTTCAAACCACACACAAATAGTAACTTCCCGTACTAAAAACACTAGTTGGTGATGAAATCCAATGTCGTAGAATTTAATACAGAAAGGGCAGTTGGAACAATTACTCCGACAACCTGCTTAATGAAACAAACTGGCACAAGTTTCTTCACATAACCATCTCGAGTGAAGAGAACCCCTAGAGAGTCCAAGTGAGTCTAGTCGATGTCTACTCTAGGTATGGTGAGGTCCATCCTTCACCGTCACCTTAGGAAATAATCTTAATTATATGGACACTAAGGTTACCAACAACAACAAATACAACTGGGTGAATAGTCTACAATCCGATCTACATGCAAGGGTAGAGTAACAAAGCTCAATCCCCTTGAAGGCTCCTCGACATGATTAATCCGAGGTTTACCAACAAGTGACCCCAGGCTCCTCGACAATGGTTAATCCGAGGTTTACCGTTTTTAATACACGCAAATCTTCTATCTTTCCCAATGAGACAGACTTGATTATCTCAAAGGTTCGGACATGATCTCATGATTGACTCCTTTAAGAGGAGCTTCCCAGATTATATCAATTACCATTGGATTTATTTCCTACCGCAAGATATATCTACTTGTTTGTTTTAACTATCTTGGAGAGTTAATTACTCCCTACTCCAAGATACTAGCCTAGGCTATATTGGTGATAAGAGCCCTAGAAATAAAAAATATTGCTAGATCAATTTTAATTAAGCGTTACTTTTATGGGTTGTTTCTTAATTCAATAGGTATGGAAATGAAACTTTGATGGTGTGAAGACTCAACTCCAAAAACACTAAAAATGCACCTAAAATGATAAACAATTTGTTTTTCCTTCAATAAATTTCTAGCTAAAAGAAAGAGTTTGAAAATGCAATTCTTTAAAAAACAAATCCTTCTTTCAACATGAAAATAGAAAGAAAATCTTGTCTTTTCGATAAACTCAAAACGAGACTACTAATTAAAGCTCACAAAAAATCTCTTTTCTTTTTCAAAACTTGAAACTACAAAAAACGATTCTTTCAAAAGAGATTCTACAAGTTCTAGAAAACACTCAAAAATACAAAAACTAATTTTGAGATCTAAAAACTTGAAAAACCTAATGTATAAAAGCTTCAATTATTTTTGAGCATGTTTTACTTAGTTATTTAGTAAACTAAGGATTAATTCGTTCAGAATAAAAAATCAATCAGAAACATCCAAATATCTTTTCTTTTATAAAAATGAAATTCAAAACTTATAACCAAGTTCATTCAAAGATTTGCAAAGAGAAAAGTAAAGCTACTTCTCACAAAGGATAAATTTCACAAACAGGTCAGACTCATCAAGAAGACAAAAAGACACGAGGGTAATCTAAGGTTTCTCAGGCTTCTAATATTTGAATCACTACAGAGACCAAGTGAAAACCATTCCAGGCATGCAAAACTTCTAGAAAATTATCTAAAACAAAAATACAAATGGAACTTACTTGCAAGATATTTTGATAGAACACATGCAGATATGGGTACACACTAGAAGCTGTAAATAAAACCTAAACTTAACAGGAGGAAAAAACTTTAGGTTTTTCAAAAATTTTAATAGGGTCCACAGGCTTCTAGTAGAAACAGATGCAGTACCGCTCTATATACTAAAGGAAAGGTGTGGAGAGGTCCACACTGTCTGTAAAAAGAAAGTGTGGTTCCCTGTAAACTTCAGAAAACAAAAAAATAATCTAGATCCTAAAAAGTACCCAATCCCACACACATCAAGCAAAAACTAGAAACTAGAACAAGTTTCTCAAGTCAAAGAAAAAGGAAAACCAAAAACCAAATTCAGATCCCCAACGGAGTCGCCAATTTGTTGGCCAGATAAATCGATCTTGCGAACAAAGCCGATCTCCCTAGTATCAAAAGATATCTAGCAACAAGAAAGACAATAAAATCTACTTTTATCTAAACATATTGTGATTCATTAATAAAAACTATAGAGGTGTTTAGACCCTACCTTAAGTCCAATGCTAGTTTCTAGCAGCCATCCTTCAATCGTCCAAAAGAGTTTCCTTTTGAGAACCTGCAATCACAAACAAGCACACATCAAACAACACCTGCATAGCTAATATAATAAATCATGTTCATTATGATGATCAAGGAATTAATAAAATAAACCATAAAACACAGCATATTGATAAAAATAAATTTGTTTGTATTAACTTTGAAATATAAGAACCTTACAACCGTTGGTTCCTTGATGTTGTACAATCTCTTCCCAGGGTCTGAAACAAGAATCTCCTTTACTTTGACAAGCCTCACACTCTTCCAAGTGAGATCAAAGAGGTGTGTAATCTCTCCTCACATAAGCTCAATTAGGAAGAGGTGTGTAATCTCTCCTCACATAAGCTCAATTAGGAAGACTAAGTTCCAGCAACATTTCACCTCAAAAATATTTAACTTTCAACCTCCAAAGTAACCAGCCAAATGCTTCATTTTATAGTGCAAATGAAGGAGGTTATAGGTCCACCTATGAAGGGATAGAATCCTCCTTCAAAGGGATAAGCTCCTCACATCAAGGGGTTAGCTCCTTAAGTTATGGGATCCATGAACCTTAAAGGAGTGAACTTGCCACCTCAAGATTCCTTCCAGCAGCTTCTAGAAATGACTCAAAGTGTTTTTTTAAGAATATACTTGTGCCTTTTTTACTTTTACAAGGGTCTGCACCCATAACACAGAGACAGAGCAGTAAGGTACGCAGGAGACATGACCTTTAGGATCGGGACCACAGGTAATGCTAAGCAAGAGTGTGGAACCAGAGTTTTATAGACTTTTGAGGGATTTCTCTTATTTTCAAGGCTTGATATGAAGAACTGAGGGTTAAGACTTGCAAAGGAGGAAAGTATGAGTGGTAATGGACTCGCACAGATTGTAGAATGTCAAGGTGACAATATTTTGGTGCAACAGAAAGCAATCCTTCTCAGCTATAATTGTGCATTGCGCAATCCCAACAGTCAATAGCCAGACTAGACTGTGCATTCTATAGTTGCAGAAATCAGTGAATTTCCTAGCAACCTAGAATGTGCCTTGTGTAGTCTTGGCAGTCGATCTGCCAACTACCCAGACGAAGTTGTGCGACCTTCCTAATCATGCATCCAAGTATGTTGCAAGTCACTTCTCATGTTCATTTTGGTTTTTGACTAACAAATTGCTGGCCATAAGTGTTGCCATGTCTCCAGGTATCCTAGGTGTTCCTCTGCCTCTCACTAGTATAGGTACAATGTTTTCAAGGAGAGCAAAGACAAAGACACCATTCGGAGCACACTTGGGGATACATTCGATCAAGTGTCCATGGACTTGCGTACCCACGAAGATATCAAGTTGTTCATAGACAAGGACATCAAATATGATGATAGAAACATCAGAACAAGAAATATCATGAGAAACAGTTGAAGTCAACATAAAAAATGCAACGAATGTAAGAGGAGGCTTATTGAAAACATGGAGGTGGAAGAAGGTTTTAGGATCAAGCAGGTCCATTGATGATGAAATCAACTTTGGAGACTTAGGCTATGAAGTGACGGCATGACATGAAGATCGTGTGAAGGTAGAAGATGGAACAAATAAGGAGTTGCATGTGCTGAAGCAACAACTCGGGAAGAACATGAAGTTGTACAGACAGACAAATGAGTTATAATAGGAACAGGAATAGCAGTGGGTGCAACATGCACTCATGGATGAAACTGTGCCCGTACAAGTTAAGGATCCATCCCAGGAGCTGACACTGAGCATATATGGTGAGCAATATTGTTGATCGCATGTAAGGGACTCAGCAGCATGCATGTCATTGAGTGCATGCATGCAATCCAACCCATTTAACACACTCACCAAGTTTAAGGCAAGAAGCAAGTCCAACTGGGGCTAAACGTATACTTCTGCAAGTTCATGCACATGACTACTAGCACACACTTGAAAATCAGCATGGATACTATGCATCAGTGTGTTGCCAATTCAACCATACCCAAGAATACCATGCACATGTCAGCAAAAGAGTTGGATGAAGAGGCTGAACTAATGCACTAGTTGCAACGAGGGCAAGACTTCACTTTAGCAAGATGTCATCATGAAGTGCGTGCACACCATCATGAATGACCAAGCTTGGTATCAGTTCACCACCTTCACCATCACAAGCATATCAAAGAGTTGGTCTCATCACGGTGGGCCAAGTGTTAGTGATGTCTTGCAAGGCTTTCTCAAGCCATGTTGTCTCACATGAGTACATGTGCGTTGTAATGTTGAGCCATGTCAAGTGAGTCAAGTGTCAATGAGTGGATGTAACATTCATAGAGTAGGTGAAGGGTCATGAGGGTAGTTGAATTGTCACAAAGGGGAATGTCAAGGGTCACCCCACCCTTTGCTATAAATAGTCCCTTGTAGCTCATTGTAGAGGCTTTTAGTCAACCAAGCTTCTACTAAGACTACCTTGAAGAAGGCTTAGACATTATTGTAAATGCACCTTGGCTTATCCACTGCACACAACCAGTACATCTCTTTGGAGGAGCAGGCAGATGCAGCTATAACATTTCATTCATGGGGCTAGTAGGTTTACATGGATGTATTGTATGATTTGAACTTACACATAATATAATAAGAGCCAACACTTTTTCATGCATATGTTGTTATTGTAGTTCGACTGCTCCGGTTGCTTTAATGATATATGTTGTTTAACTTATGTACTTATGTATGAACTAATTCACGTGCAATTATATGAATCTTGGTGCAACTGTGTTGTATAAGTTGTTAATGTTGTCACCGTCCATGTTGACTACTCTTCCAAACAACAGACCGACAATTCACATGAACCTTGCTATAACAACCGTCACACTCGTTCGGATTGATCCATGAGTGTTATATGTCTTACCTTACCTTGTATGTTGTGACTACTGTTAGTTTCCTATACCAATAAGAGTCACAATTTTGAATGACTAAGGTTAAGCCCTGTAATATTGTAGATACCTTTGCTTTCTACAAATGTTTTCCATATTAAAAAATTAAAAAATGTAAAGAGGATATGTCCTAAAAGAAAAATCAAAGGAAAAAAGAATAAGATAAGGTCAAAAAATGAAAATATATGAACCTAAAAAACAAAAAGAAACCATGAAAGTGTGCCAGTCTAAATGCCACTACTATTTATTTTTATGCATAATAATGATTGTGTGCAACTTGTTATTCATGCCACAATCCATGGTAATCAAACTGTTTAATCTTGATTATTTCATGCTTTGAATTTTATGTTTATAGTTAGAGAATAAAATCTAATTAAATAGTTTAATCTTTGGAGATCAATATATAGGTAGGGAAATAAAAGGATCTCATAAGTTTAACCTAAGCCCTTGGATGATATAAGGTTAGAAATAGATAGTTTTTTTTACAAAATAAAAGATAGGATAAGGGTTTTCTAGCCTAAATGCACTCAAAGAAATGAAGAAAACATGTTAGGGTAAGAAATGGGTAAGTAGAAGAAAGGTTGCTGAACTACAAAGTTGACTGGATCAAAACACATGCATCATTCTTAGACACATATTTCACTATCAATGATCAATTATGAAGGAAAAGGCAAAGGTTCACAAGTTAACGTGATTAACTCCCCCTCATTCATTTTCCCCTTAGTAATTTCCTATCTACAGGTATGTTCTAGTACTTTAAATCCTTCAAGTCAAAGAGGCTCAGCGCATTGCTCTGACTTTTGGTGGGACCAGACCCTTGGTTTAATGACTTATGGACATCAAGTGCTAGTATCCCCTTCATAAATTTCATTCCCCCTTCATTTTCCTAATAAAACCCCTTTTCCTAAGGATAAACTTCATTTGCCTAGCAAAAGTGAAAACCCCCATGTAAATCCTATTTCACTCAAAAACCCACAAAAGTTTTTTACCCTAAGTATAAAGCGTATGCACAAACTTTACCTTTCTTCTTAGGGGTATATCCGCTCCACCCATCACATTTCATATTAATTTTTCATTTTATTATATAATTCCCATAAAAAAGTTTCCTGTATATTAATTAAATCCCATAAACAAATACCCCCAACCATTAGTTTTAATATAAACTATATTGTTTACCCCTTATCCCGACAAAACAAAATAATCCCCTCATTAACCTTGAATTAATCACAAACCAATTGTGATTAAAGCCTCAGGGCCCCTAAACTTTTTCCCCATGCCATCCATGTTATTTCACCACCCAACTACCATCCGATCATCTGCGCCCAAATCTGATGATTCACAGCCATATCGGGCTCACCCAACACCCAACCTTTACCTAGAGAATTAAACCCCGTCATTAAGCCCTGCCCGATCGTTTTAACCTGTCATTAACCTATTAGTAAATCACAATCCACCGTAATTAAAACCCCTGGGCCCCCCCCAAGCCCAATAATTTATCACCCACACACCTCCCTCACCTGACTACCGTCCAATCACCATCCCCCTCATCTGACGGTCCATAGCCATATCGGCCGTGCCCGATGGCCGATTGTTACCCGCCCAATAATCGGGTTTTCCCCTGAACCCCAAAGGTTATGTGCCAGGCGCAGAGGTAGATCGGGTGACCCCTCCTGAATATCGCTTAACCCTCATAAGTGGTGTGATGGCCTCCAATACCATCTCCCTGCTCGACCTGATAAACCACTTACTATTCATAAATATAAATTTCCATGCCAAATTTAAAAAAGTTGTATGTGAAACCTTGAAAACCCTCATTTTCATTCCTTTTTCCTATTTCAAAGTAAAACCTATCAAACCCTTTGGCGCCACCCTGGACCTCTGCAACACAATTCGACTTTCGATTGCTTTCAAAACATTGCCATGAGTCCTTCTCTAGACATCCCCATGCAAAAAAAGTCATCAATTACCTTTCCTGTTGACCTATGTTTTATTAACAGATTGTTTTATTTTGTAGGTAATTAGCAGAAGACCAGAGCTTGGATAAACAGTTTTGATACTAGTCACAAAACTTGTTTACTCCAAGACTCAGAAGGAAATTTATTAAAAAGCCTCTATTGAGAAGAAGAAGACAATTATACACAAAACAAAAAAGAAATCATTCACACAGAGACATTGAGCATCAAAACAGAGGAACCAGACAAAGTATACAGTTAGAAGACAAACAGATAAAACATACAAAAGGTTTACCAATATCCATTATCATATTTTGATACACATAAAAACTGAATAATTTACTGTTGAAACATACAGTGGAAAGTTGAAATGTACAGTAAAAGTAAAAACACAGTAAAGGATATTAATAGGTCATCAAAGTCAAAGAGTATCAGATGAAAGTCTAAAGTGAATGAATCTTCCAGTGTGAAATTCCAAACATCAAAGAGCATAAAGGGATAAAACCAAACCATAAATGCTAGCAGTACCACAATTAATGGGACAGCATCAAAGCAGTTCAATAGTTGTCTCTATCTTCTTGCCAAAAGATATCTTCATTTCCTATATTAAATCTCAAGTTAATTTGAGATATTTTGTAATAAAACTTTGGTATAAATACTTCACAATTTGAAGTATGTAGGGTGGATTCTTAGGCATCTCTATAGAATTCTTGATGAAAGGACTGTAAAGTTATTAGATCATTGACTGAGGCAACAAGTGGACTGATGAATAAAGAGTAGATATTTCAAAGGATTCGTGTGCTTAGTGAAGTGCAGACAAGTATTTTCTCATGTTGTCGTTACCTTTCTTAAATTTTTTCCACAATCTTTAATGTATATCTAAATCTGAATACTATAACTAGAGTATTATCTCAAAAAAATTTAAATACACTTTGTTTTAACAGTTAGGCATATAAATGTTTTCTACGGATATCTAAGTTAAGGAATTCTTAATTGCTCCTTAGTTTAGGTCGTTTCTTTATAATCTATAGAATAGGATTCTTAATTGCCCTTTGTTTCTGATTACCCTTTGTTCCTCGTTTAAGTCCCAGTCTGAGAATTCTTAATTTCTCTCTCACCCTGATTCAAACCATTTCTCCCCTCTAGCACAAAGACCTGCACTCTACTTTTCTATCTTGACCTTTGAACATTCTGTTTAGTGAGTTGATCGAGTTCTATTGCCCTTCTATTGGCTCCATAGCCCAATGGTCTAGAGACATTATTCTATCCATCTGTTTAAAGAATCCCACCACCCAATCTTTAATACAAATCAAAAACCCCTTGAACATTCATAACTAGCCTGAAACCCCAGAAAACAAATCTAAATCATATAGAGAGAGCCCTCTCTGAGTATAGGTTGGCCAAAGCCTATTCCAAAAAGTTGGTTTGTGGTTGCCTCGATCATTTTCTTTCTTCTAATAACTTCTAGAGAAAATTATGAGTGATAACAACTACTACATCCGAGTGCACTGCTCCACTAGAAGCTGCGTATGTCATTTTGTGTTGTGTGATCCTAGCCGAGTTGGGACTGATCCCTTTCAACCTGGAACTCACCTTCACCCTTGTCTCCCCCCTTATGTGTTGCAACCTCTCATTCATCTTCCTTGACTCATTACAGTTTCAAACCCTTGCTACTGACATAGTTATCCTACTTTCCTCTTTGCGACATCGCAGTCAAGGCATTACCTTATGACTGACTGTTGGGACTCCTACACCAAATGGTATGAAATCTAATTAGGACTTCTTATCGGGGAGATCCCCTTCACATGTTGGTTGGTCCAACGTCATCAAAATTTCTGGCGCTTGAAGGAGGGCCTGATGACAAGATGTGCCCTCTCATCTAGTTTTGAACCTTTGCATATCTTTCATGGAGTCTTACACTTCTTCCCTAGAGGTGTTTTTCGAATCATGAAGATGTGTCCATCTTGGGGAATATTCTCAATCTCTTGTCGACTGACACATATGATGGTGAAGGTGAATTGGCCTCGACTAAGCACTTACATAACTCTCTTTCCATTATTCATGAGGAAGATGAGTTTTCTGGCAAACATGTTGGTTTGCTGCTTGCGTACACACTTCGTGAATCTCCATTTCATTAAGTGCTTAGCCTACCAGTTGACACTGTTCACTCATTTGAGCACTTCTGTGATCTTGCTGAAGACACATTATATAATTTTGATCCAAACCATCTTGACCAAAAATTGTTACAACAATGGATGGATCCACATGAATCCGTTATTGATTCTTGGCAATGCTTCATGACTTGCAGCTTCAAGCTTCGAGGAGCCAGATGGATTTTTCTTATCTTTGGGACCAGTTCGAGTACTGCCTTAAGAAATCAGCTCGTCCCAGGAGAATTTTTGAGATCAAGACTCCTTCAACATTCTTCATTGATGGAGCTCCACAATCTCATGTGGAAGCGAGTATTGTCTCAACTAACTGTCTGCCTTACTCTTATTCAACAACTCCACTATTTCCCAGTGATGTTGAGGATCATGCTCACACACCTGTTCATCCTTCACACCCTCCCAACATCACTTCACTCAATTTTTGAATAGATTTGGTTATGATTCCTTCGAGTCCTCATATGCATTCTTTTCTACGACCTCCTTCTTCACACCCAAGTGTTCCTTTGGATGATGTTGTCTTGTGTTCATCCATTCCAGACTCTTCACTTGTTGTGAACGAGAAACAACCCACTGACGGAGTTGCTATTGCACAACCAACATGTGCTTTCATTCATGAAGAGTATGAGTGGGAGCTTGAGCATCAACAGTCGACGAAGGATGACTCCCTTCTCTCTAAGCCCCCTCTATTTTTTCCTAACATCATTGGTGAACCTGCCATCAATGATCTTTCATGTCTGTCTTCATCCACGGATGCACCCATTATCGATATTTTGCATGACACATCGTATGTTATCCCATCATCCAAAAACGGAGAGGACCAATCATTCATTGGAAATTTACTTGATCTTTCATCTGATTTTTCGAGAAATGCAGAGGGTGACATCCTTCCTCCTCATCTACCCCTATGTGTGATTCATCAAACCATGAGGATGCCGACCAACATCTTTAATTTGCTAATCTTGGTTGTCGTGATCTCTTCACCTCATCATCTGATGATGATGTTGATTCACTGATTGTTAACCTGTCTGAGCCACTGGTCTACGAAGGTCCATCTGTCAACAAAGTTGAAACCCCATAGATAGTCAAGGAACTTCTGCCCGGGTTGACGGTTATGTCAGGCCCTCACTATCTTAAGGTTCGTTTCGCTTTCAATTAGGAAATTTTTCAAACACTGAAGGCTCCTCATCACTCATCTGTATGCACCCAAGATCAATCTAACACTCATATTTTACTTCCTCCACTCGAACTACATGATTCCATTACTCATGCATTGGAGGAGCCTTACATTAAAATCACTCGTGCATGACACAAGATATCTTTGTTTCTTTCATTTTATTGCATTTCACAGTCAAGAATGTGCTTATGCTTCAAATTTGTGCATAGTGTCACAGAGTACCATGATAAGTCTGTAGACTGCCCGTCATGCACATGCACTCACTTATGTCCCATGGGAAATTTGAATCACGAAGTGTGGTTGTCTTCATTGTTATATCTTTCTTGCATGTTGCTTCACACAACTAGGTTTCTCGCAAGCCATGCCGTCACCAACATAGGTCTACCAATGTGACGGTGGCTGCATTGGATGTATCACTTCACGTGATCAGGCCCATGTACTATTACTGTAGGAGTAGGAGTAGTGTTTGCTTTCAGTTGTTTTCTTGCACGCTTGTTTTCTTACGTGCTTTGTTTTCTTGTTTGTTTGATTTCTTGTTTTTTTACTTTCTTTTATTTCATTTTTCCTTCTTCTCTTTCTTTTCTTTGTTGATTGTTAGTTCATTCACTTGTTTTGTTCATAGGTTGGTTTTGCATGAAACCATGTATGACTCTTAAAGAAAGCTGGGTAAAGTACAAGAGCGCTTGTACAACTATCACTACTTGGTTATCTGTCATCTTGTCTCTATATAATGAGCTTGTTACTTTTAGTCGATGATACATCAAAGGAAAATGCGTACTATTCCAAGTTAACCTTGGTGTAAACACAACGCTTGCACACTAACTGGTGTCACCTTGTCTAGTTGATTGTTTATGGGTTAACCCTTGTCAGCTCAGTCAAGTAGAGTAAGGTAAAGGGGAAAAACCTTAACAAGCACCTTGAAGATATAATAAACCACTTCTCTACTGGAACAACCTCTTCTATTCTAAATAAGTGGGGATCCCTCTTCCGCCTCTCGAATGAATAAGTGTTATGCACAGTGAAAAATATAAAAAAAATGAGAAGTCAAAAATTTGAAATTAAAAATGAATAAGGCAAAAGAGGATAAAGGCTTCATGTGCAGGGAGGTGATGCAAGTAACTCTGCCAGGGTACTGGCCAGGCTCACTGGCAGTGGAGACATGCTTATGTTCCTATGTGACTCCATCGGGGTACTGTCTAGGCCTGCTAGCAGTGGAGCAACACCAGAGATGAAACCAAGATGCTGATGACTATACTACTTGTGCACTTATATACCCCTCGAACCCAATAAAAAAATCTATGTTGCCTTAGCTTGGAATGTGTGTCAATTGACCAAGGGTTTGGAAGATGCTACATCTTACAATCAGGTTAGTGTGAAACCAAGATCAGATGAAAATTGTACAATACTTCTGGAGGTGTTAGACTTTATTTTCATGAACAAGGCCCATTCAGAGAGCTGGAGTTCCTCTAGTGTGTCGCCAAGTGTTGTAGGGGCTACAACCACCCTCCAAAATTTTCCCTTAGCCTCGTTTTGGAGCCTCCCTTCCAACCTACATAGCGACTTTCCTTGCTTTGTCAAGTTCACAAGCTTCAGTGTCTTTCTTGCACAAAGGCATACTATCAGTCAGAGCTTAATCCATTCCCCTCACATGATGTTCACAATACTTCATCGAGCTATAGACTGAGTATCTTCCCCTTGAAAATTGTGCATTTTTGGAGGGAAACTAGCCTTCTCTCCAGATATTGTACAATCCTCTCTAGTAGCTTGTTGGGCTCCAAGATTGCGTAATCCTGTCTGCCAACACTCCCATAAGGATTTTCGCAAATTTCCCAGTAAGGCTTCTCAGTGTAGAATTTGCAAAAATCTCGGCAACGTTCAGTTTCTTTACCCAGAAATTACACAAATCTCCTGGCAGCTAGCCCATCTACCAACCAAAAATCTGCATTTTTCTCTAGCAGTTGAGCAGCCTCTTGCATGTGTGACCGAGTTGATTGGTTCCCTCCGGGACTGAGTAAAACAAACTTGCATGCATGAGCTGCTTCTCCCAAGGCAGCATGCAAAGGAATCCCTTGTTTTAGGGATCTATGTTTAGCAGTTGGATGTTACATGCAAGGAGTATTGAAACCTCCCACGAAGTTTCGCTTCCCCTAGATTCATGACATGCACGTCACAACCTCGATGTTATCAAAACTCATTAACTAGATGCTACAGAGCTCATTCCTCACATCAAACTTGTAGCTCAGACATCCCACATCACATCTACGAGTAGTTGGCACATTCAGCTCAGTTGTTTTGGGGTAAGCCTGCTTCCCATGTTTTGTGCTACATTTCTATCGCTTTTTGTGTTTTCACTTCTGGGAGTATTGTTTCCTTGATTTATTTGAATGCTCACTGTCATTTACATATATACTAACTTGTCCTAGTTTTTTTTTAGTTTTTGTTTCTATCTCATTGTTGTCGTATGCATGAAACTATTTTGCACAAACATTCACCTAACCCGCAAACTGCCTTACCCACATACATGTTGATCATTTTGTTGAATATTTTGTTCATGTTTTGCATTCATTGTTAATTTCTTATGCTATCACTTAGTGTTTCCATGCATTCATTGACTTACTTGATTTCAGTTGCCCGTCGGCGAGTCGAGCCAACCTTGGCTCGGGCTCTACCTTCACCAAGGTTGCATTGCACAATCTGTGAAAGGAAGGCTTGCCTTCCTCTCCAAATTTACGCATTCCTACCCATCACTAGCCTGCAATATTGTTTTGCGGTTTTTTGGAGGACAGTGGCTGCTTGGCCCAAGAAATTGCGGAAATTTGTCCCTAGGCCAGCTACCCTTCCCAGCTAGAATTGTGCATTGCACAATCCCAATAGTCAGCATCTAGAGTGGACTATGCATTGTGTAGTTCCAACAGTTAGTTAGTCTCCCAGCAGCCCCAATTGTGCCTTTTGCAATCTTGGCATTTGGTCTCCTGACCTCTCGGCTGAAATTGCGCAACCTTCATGATCATGCACCCAAATATGTTGAAAGTTTGTTCTCATGTTCATTTTGGTTTTTAACTCACAGATTTCTTGCCATGAGTGTTCCCATGTCTCTAGGTATCGTAGGTTTCCATGTTCCTCTCAGTAGCACAGGTATAATTGCTTCTAGGCGAGTATAGATGAAGACACCCTTTAGATCACACTTTGGGTTGTAGTCGATCAAGTGTCCATGGACTTGCCTACCCATAAAGACATCAAGTTATTCATAGACAAGGACATCAAGATATGACAGTAGCAACATCACAACAAGAAACATGATGAATAGTAGATGAAGATAGCATACCAAATGCAATGAATGCAAGAGGAGGGTTGTTGACAACACGGAGGTAGAACAAGGTTGTAAGCTCAAGCAGGTCCATTGGTTGTGAAAGAAACTTTGGAGACTCCAACTATGAAGTGATGGCATGACATGAAGATCGCGTGAAGGCACAAGATGGAACAAGGAAGGAGTTTCATGTGTTAAAGGAACAAATTAGGAAGAACATGAAGCTGAACAGGCAGATGATGAGTTACAACAGGAACAGGAACAATAGTGGGCACAACACACACTCATGGATGAAACTGCACCCGTACAGGTTAAGGATCTATCCAAGCAGCTGACACAGAGCAAGCATGGTGAGCAGTGTTGTTTATCACATCCAAGGGATTCAGAAGCATGCATGTCATTGGGTGCATGCATGCAATCCAACCCATTGAACACAGTCACCAAGGCAAAGACAAGAAGTAGTCCAACTGGGGTTGAACATGTACTTTGGCAAGTTTATGCAGGTGACTGCCATCACACACTTGAAGATCAACATGGACACTATGTGATGTAGGAGCATATGGGCTTAACCAGCAATGTGATGGTTTGTTAACATGTTTTGGCTAAATGAGTTGAATTTCATTGACTTGGGTGGTCAAAAGTCAGTTTTGGTAGAGAGGGTTTGGTCTCTCGAAAATGATCTTTACTTCATTATTGTAATAATTAGAAAATTGTATTATTTTATATTAAGGGATAAGTTGTTAGCATAGGTGTGTAATAGAGCTTAAAAATAGAGATTTGATTGTTTGATTGACTAAAATAGAGATCGAGTTGTTAGTGCAGTTAGAATAGGATTTGACTCATAAAAGAGAAGAAAATGAAATGGAAAGGGATTAGTTTTGATGATTGAGAATTGAGTGAGAGGCGAGAATTTGAGTGATAGATAGAGTTTTGAGATTGAGACAGAAGTCAAATAAATTGTTGTAATTGAGACAAGAGGGCCAAGACTCTGTAAATTATATTGTATTGAAGAAGTTGATTCAATGTGCATCTATGTGTTAATCCTGGTGTAGACTCTGATTTACCGTTGTGTATCTGCATTCTAAAATGTAACTGGTTATTTTATCTATTTTCACACTTTAATTGTAAATCTCATTGTTTATGTGTTTATCATTAATTGCGGTCATTTAGTGTTAATGGTAATCTTGTAATTAACACTAAAACATTTATTAAGTGCTTTATTTAAGTTTGATTTAATACAAATGGCTTGTATTGGAAAAGTGGGTTTTATTAGCGAAGGTACTTATCAAGCAAAGGAAAGGTGGTAAGTGGTAATTCGAGTGGTCACCTGATTCCATTAACCAACCGACACGTAGCACTCGAGTGGCGAGATAAAACCTCTTTATCGGGTGGGTAATCCTTGTGCAAGTGGCTCACCCAATATCGATATCAACTATTGGATTAAGTGTCCATTGATCAACGGTGGAGGATCACCAAATGTTTTTGTTGATCAGGGTGAGTAATGACCGTTTTATCTGGAGAGAGGAGATCAATAGTGTAGAGTGATCACCAAATTTTTTTGTTGATCGGGGTGAGTGATGACCATTAGATCTAGAGGGAGGAGATCAACGAAATAGAGTGAAGCATTATTTAAAAAGGGAAAGTCAACATGGGACCGATGTTTTTAGGGGAAAAGTGGGACCCTCAAGATAAAGTATGCCATGTACAGAATCTGCTTGAATGCATATGATTGGTTATAAAGTAACCAATAGTTTATTTTTAAGACTACCACCTTATTTTGATCAACCTCCTACATCATTTTGGTATCAGAGCATAGAGATTGAGTTTGACTGTAGTAAAGATGCTGCCAAGGAGGGGAGCTAGCATAGGTCGAGGAAGAACTGAAGAAAATGCAGTTCTGTTGAAGGAGATCTAGAGTCTGCATACAATGATGGACACAATGGAGATTGCTCAGAGGAGAACACCTGATGAAGGAGTTGACGGTGCTGCAAAAGAATCTTCTAAGTAATAAGAAGAGGAGGAAAATAGAACTACTAAAGTTATCAAGATGTTGGCTAAAGCAGGTGTAAAACCAAAGGTGGAAATTCCTGTGTATGAAGGGAGTCTCAATGCAAAAGAGCTAATGTATTGGATCAATTCATTGGACAAATATTTTGACTATGAGGAGGTTGATGACAAAAAGAAGGTGAAATTTGTAGTTACCAGATTGAAGGGTCATGCACCTATCTGGTAGGATGAACTACAAACTTCCAGAACAAGAAAAGGAAAGTACAAGATCAAGAAATGGGACAAAATGGTGAGTAAAATGAAAGCTAAATTTATGCCAAAAGATTATGTGTTAAACCTTTTCAAATAGTTACAGAATTTAAGGCAAAAAGGAATGTTTGTTAAAGAATATATAGAAGAGTTTTATAGATTGAGAATTAGAGCAAGACATGCAGAGGATGACATGGAGAAGGTAGCCAGATATATCAATGGCTTAAGATATGACATACAAGATGAGATCAGCTTGCTGAGTCTGAAGACCATTGAAGACGCATATCAAGCAGGTTTGAAGGAAAAAGAGAAGATGTTGAGAAAACAAAAACAGAGGAATAGACGGAAAAGTTCAGTAAGAGGTAGGGGAACTACCAGACCAAGGTTATAGCAACACCAAAATGAAGCAGGAAGTTCAAGTAGTAGACCACTGTAGAGGGGATATTTTAATAGAGGAAGATTTCCACCTAGAGGAAGAGGTCGAGGAAGAGATATTTGGTGTTACACATGTGGAGAATGGGGACATGGATCATGGTACTATCCTCATAATAGAACAACAAGTCAGAGGAATGTGAATGTGGCTGAGGCAAAGGAAGAAACACCTCAAATTACAGAAAAGGAGGAATCCCCTGAAGTAGGAGAATCCCTGTTGTTGAAAAGGGTAGTGCTTAAGGTAGAGAAAGAGACTAGAGAACCATCTCAAAGGAAGAGTTTATTCAGAACTACATGCAAATCCAAAGGTAAATGTTGTAAAGCGATAATTGACAGTGGAAGAACTGATAACCTTGTTTCTACAGAGATGGTGGAAAAGCTAGGATTAGTGAAGACAATACACCTACTCCTTACAAGGTGTCATGGTTGTAGAAAGGACATTAGATTATTGTGACAGGACAATGCAAAGTAGAGATACAAATTGGTACTTATAAAGATGTGATATTTTGTGATGTAATGTCAATGGATGTATGCCATGTATTGCTAGGAAGACTTTGGCAGTTTGATCAGAAATCTATTCATGATGGGAGGAAAAATACTTATTCTCTGGAGAAGGATGGAAATAAACATACACTGTTGCCATTAAAGGATGAAGCTGACAAAGGAGCACCTGGAAACCTTGTTATGCTGATGAGTGGAAAGGAGCTATTGCAAGAGGTTGGAAAAGGTGAAGAAATGCATTTTGTTGTCATAGGGAGACCTAAGGTAATTTTGACTTCCACAAACTTAGATGATTTACCGGAAGAAATCAAAGCTATGTTGAATGATTTTGTTGATATTCTTGTGGATGAGTTTCCAAATAAATTGCCACTGATCAGGAGTATTAGTCATCATATTGATCTAATACCAAGAGTAAGTTTTCCAACCAAGGTAGAATATAGATTAACTCCTCAAGAGAATGCAGAAGTTTGAAAACAAGTGCAAGAACTTATCGATAAGGGACTAATCAGAGAGAGTCTTATTCCATGTGCTATACCAACAGTATTCAGTCCAAACAAAGGAGGTGAATGGCGTATGTGTACAAATTCTAGAGCCATAAAAAAGATCGCTATCAGGTATAGGTTTCCTTTACCATGCATGGATGATCTGATGGATTGTTTGAGTGGGTAAAAGTATTTTACTAAAATAGATCTGAAAAGTGGATATCATCAAATAATAATTAGAGAAGGAGATGAATGGAAGACTGCATTTAAAACAAACAGTGGGTTGTATGAGTGGTTAATAATTCCTTTTGGGACTCACTAATGCACCTAGCACATTCATGAGATTGATGAATGAAGTCTTCAAGGAATATGGAGGAAAGTTTGTTATTGTTTATCCTAATGATATTCTAGTTTTTAGTAGAATTAAAGAAGAACAACTACAAGATCTTAAATTGGTTTTAAGAACTCTGCAAAAAGAGAAACTACTGATAAATCTGAAGAAATGTAGTTTCATGAAAGAAGAATTAATTTACTTTAGATTTGTAGTTTCTAAAGAAGGGTTCAAAATGGATCCAAAGAAATTCCAAGCAATTTGGAACTGACCTATTCCAAGGAATATATTTGAGGTAAGATTTTTTCATGGTCTTGCAAGATTTTATACGAGATCTATCAGAGGTTTTAGTCATATTTGTGCACCAATTCTTGAAACAACCAAGGAGACTAATCAGTCATTCAAGTGGAAAAAGTAGCAGATAGGAATTTTAAGTTGCTAAAGAGGAAACTAATAGAGAAACTAGTTTTAGTTTTACCTGATTTTGAAAAAGTATTTCAAGTTGAAACAAATTCTAGTGGAGTTTCAATTGGAGTAGTTTTGAGTCGAGAACAAAGACCAATAGCATACTTCATTGAGAAATTAAATGAATCCAAGAAGAAGTATTATTCTTATGATAAAAAAATTACACTATTGTACAAGCCTTAAAAAAATGGATACATTAGTTGCTACCAAAGGAGTTTATATTGTATTCTGTCAATCATGCATTACATTTCATAAACAACCAACCAAAATTGAACTAGAAACATGCCAAGTGGGTAGAGCTTTTGCAAAGCTTTACTTTTGTGATAAAGCACACAAGTGGTAAGTTGAACAAATTTGTTGATGCTCTAAGAAGGGTAAATTTCATTGTGAAAGAATTAAAAGTTGGTGTTGTAGGATTTGAAGAAATGGTTGAAATGTATAAAGATGATGCAGACTTCAAAGATATTTATACAACAATACAAAATCCAATAGTTCATAACAAAAGTCAGTGGTTACATTATCTTATCTAAGGAGGTTTATTGTTTAAAGGCAACAAGTTGTGCATTCTCAAATGTTCTATGAGGGAAAACATAATAAAGGAGAAACACAGTGGAGGATTATCTGGTCGCTTTGGACAAGACAAAACCTTTGCTCAGGTAAATTCTTTTTACTATTTCCCAAAGATGCGAACTGATGTTAAGAGATTTGTTTAGAAGTGCAGGATATGTTAGCATGGTAAAGGGAGAAGCCAGAATACAGGATTGTACCAACCATTTCCAATACCAAACCGACCATGGGATGTAGTTAGCATGGATTTTGCTTTGTGGTTACCTAAAACTCAAAGGGGGAATGATTGCATGTGGTAGATATATTTTCCAAGATGGCACATTTCATTGCATGTAAGAAGACTAGTGATGCAACACATATTGGTAATCTATTTTTTTCAGAAATTGTAAGATTACATGGATTACCTGTAAGTATTGTGTCTGATAGAGATACAAAGTTTGTAGGGAATTTCTAGAGAACTCTTTAGAAGAAACTAGGTGCTAACCTCAGTTTCAGTTCAGCATACCATCCTCAAACAGATGGATAGACCAAAGTGGTAAACAGAAGCTTGGGAAACATATTGATAATTTTAGTGTATCAAAATCCTAAGCAGTGGGATTTAGCACTAGCTCAAGCTCAGTTTTCTTATAATGACACTCCAAACTGACATACTAGAATGAGTACATTTCATATATTTTTTTTGCATGAATCCAAGAGGTGTGTATTGGCTCAAAAATTTGGGTAAATAGGAGACAAGAAGTGAAAAAGCTAAACAGTTTGCAGAGCAGATGCAGAGACAACAAGAATATGTCAAAGGTACATTGTAAGAAAGAAGTGGAAAATACAAACAGAGAGTAGATATGAAAATAAGAGAGAAATAATTCCAAGTGGGAGATTTAGTGATGGTGTATTTGAGAAAAGAAATATTTCCTGCTAAGACTTACAATAAACTAAAAATGAAAAAGATAGGACCACGTAGAATTGTAAGAAAGTTTTCAACTAATGCTTATGAAATTGAATTGCCAGAAGGAATTGGAATATCACCTATCTTCAATGTTGCAAATTTGTATCCATACAAAGAGACAGAGACAAAACTACAGGAGGAAACTATAGAAGATAAATTTCAAACATTGAAGTGGGAAGAACAAATGCCAAAGACAGTTAAGAAAGAGGTGGAAGTTGTTTTGGAGAAAAGTATCCAAAAGAACTAGAGGGCAGGTTTATTTTCAATATCTAGTCAAATGGAAAGGACAACCAGTGGAGGTTTCTAGTTGGTTGACAACAGTAGAGTTGCAGAAGTATGGAGTAAACACTGAAAATCTGAGGGACGATTCTTTTCTTCCTGTTGAAGGCCCCAAAAATCGGGTCTACAACAAGGGGGATACCCGCTCGGTCCGGACCTTGGTTGGCAGCTCCTTATCCATTTGGCATAGCGGGTTCGACAGGGGATATGGGACCAGTTTCCCAATTCAGTGTGTGTGTGTGACAAAGATAGGTATTTCTATTCTAAATCGAATACTTCTATTCTAATTCTAAACTAATGCTATTCTATTGTATTCTAATAAACAGAAAAACATCAAAATTTATGCTAACCCGGGGTGTGATCTTTCTTCTATGCGATCTAAAAAAATTTCAAACAACAACTGGTAATAAATATCATTTAGTTATTATAAGAAAAGAATTCAATAAAGATGAACTACTTCATATAAGAAGTTAGACAAAACAATTGTGAAAAACATATCGCATAAATGAGCTATTCATACACTAAGCATAAATAAATAGTTATCACCGTACAAAAGTGCCAAATGATAACTCAAGCATCCATGTTGTAATATATAAACAACTGAAAACTAAATATCACTTTAACGCATAAGAAGAAATGGTTAAGAGATAAAAGTACCATTTATAACTAGTCCTAC
>APFE030762903.1:0-10252 GCA_000404065.3 Pinus taeda | reverse complement strand
TAAGAAGTTAGACGAAACAGTTGTGAAAAACTTATCGCATAAATGAGCTATTCATACACTAAGCATAAATAAATAGTTATCACCGTACAAAAGTGACAAATGATAACTCAGGCATCCACGCTATAATATATAAAAAACTAAAAAATGAATATCACTTTAACGCATAAGCAGAAATGGTTAAGAGATAAAAGTACCATTTATAACTAGTCCTACTCATGAGCTTCAAGCGACAATTGATTTATCTCTCCTTAATTTAACATCCACTAAGAGTACAGAAGTGCAACATCAGTAGCAGATATCAAATGAAAATATCAAATAAACCCTGTTCCATTCATTCATCAAAACCTCCTCGGAGGGTGCAAAAGTGCATGTTATAAGGACAAGTTTTTGATAAATTTCTGGACGCTTCTCTAAATGCATGAGAAGGGTTTAAATACTACTAACTAAATAACTTATTTACAGAAATCCAGGATTAGGTTTAAATGACTTCCTTTTTCAAAGTAAAACTATTTCTAAAATTAAATCTAATATCTAACTATTTCTAAATTTGCTCCTTAACGTCACAAGCATTCAGTATTTGCCTTAGTAGAGTCGACTGATTGTTTTCCATTTTTGGTTGAGTTAAGCAAACAAAATCGGCAAGAGCTGGCACTATCTTCTCAGCAAAATTGATGATATACTTGAGACTCATCCAATGACTATGTGGCTTTACCATGTATGCCTGGTAATAATCCCATTTCAACTTGGTTAACACTTGGATTTCTTCTGCTTTTTCTTTAGCTATCTGTTTCCAGTTTGTTTCTATTGCTACTTCCTTGCAATTTTCGGGGCTTGCAGGTGACTGAGTAATCAGAAGCCTTCCTTTTCGAGCAATTTTTCTTAGCGATGCATGATTAGCGCTAAGCGCTAATCGCGCATCAGAAACTTCCTATGTTTCTTGATCCGGGCTTCCCTGATGCATTTTTTGCCTCTTGCGCCTTTTTCTCTTATCGGGTATAAAGCTCAAAATTTGTAAAAATAGTGATTCTGTGAGCTCTTGACCCTGAGCATTAAATTGTCTGTTTCTGGTATCAGCATCATTCAGTACCCATTCAACCATGGCTGTATATGAGAAATCTGTGATGGATGCCTCAGAAGAGTTTTGCGGCTCTTTCTCTCCCTTAAGTGGATTAGGTGTGCCTTCCGAAATGGACATTGGAGTACTGCCTTTCCTCCTCATTGTTTCCTGCATACTGCCTTGTATAACGCTTTGTCCTTTGTTCCTGTAGTTTATAATTGAGGTGGAAGTAATGATAAAAATAATGACAAGAAAACTTTAAATGTTGAAGATATGCAAAAACACGCCACCTTATGTGAACTAGTTCTTCGAAAAACAAAACACCATACTTCATTAACAACTGGCAACAACTCATTAATTCACATTAAAGTGCATGACCAGTTCTTGGCCTAAAATTTTTTTTCTTGAATAATGAGCCAGAACCAACTGCGATGGAGAGGTCTTGCGATTTTGCTTTGTGATATCGTATTACCTCAATTTCATCGTGTTGTTCTATCGCAAGGTTGCTTGGTCACAATATTGTAATATCGCAATATCGCAAGATCGCAGATCACTTAATCATTATAATCATTATGTGTAATTCATGTGATTTTTGCGATGTGCGATATGTGATATCACATATCGGCGATTTTAAGGTTTTTCAATGTGAGTACTTCTTAATGTATGCGATGCGATGGAGTTTCGCGTCGCAATGTCGCGTTTTTTATCATTTTGGCTCATTTAAAAGGTACCCTATCATTCTTTGTGCAATGCGATCTCTCTTTAGGAGTGAATTTACTTTTTTCATTATGAAACTTAGGTTTTTTAGATACTTCAAAGGTATTTTCCTAAGTCCATGATGTTGTGAGTTTCATCTAAAAGGAAATATAACACTAATTGATTTTTTTCAAATTTTTACGAAGGGTCCCCACTTATTTAGTATTAGCAATAACACTTCATAAGGAGGGGGGTTGTTGGTGGCCACAACAATTGGCAATTCACTTGGAAGAACCAGTTATCTCTGTGTTTCTATTGAATTTTCTCAACTTCCAAAACAGGAAATTTTTAGAAAATTAAACTTTATTGTGGAAAGATAAAGTACATTATGCTCTAACCTGTCAATGACATTTTGTTTCAGCTATTTTAAACTTTGATTATTTGCCCCTTCAAGTTAGTCCTTGTATTTACATCAGTCATTACTTGGTATGTAAAGATAAAAAAAAAATTCTTCTCTGTAAACCAATTTTAAATATGCTCATTTGTCATAGCTATAGCCTCTGCTGCCAGCAGGCATTTATAGCCTCGACAGGGTTACCTATTACCCAGCAATGATCTTGTATCCTACTTAAAGAAACCTACAACTCTCAAAGAAGAAGCCACATCCACACTTATTTCTTTGATTTTCTTTTTATTCTTAAAGAACAATTTCTTGGTTTGATAGCCAATTTATGACACAGTCATTCACTTGATTTATAACTTTGATGAACAAGCTAACTTGTGATGAGACCCCTTGCCCCTTGATTGTAACAATCTTGAGTCATTTCCCTGTTGTGGTATGTAGTATTTGGCAAAGTCAACAAGTTATAATATCTGTGATTATGATAAGCCAGCTCGTGATGAGACCTCTCATTCTTCAAGATGAAGTGTATCCTTGGATTGTTCCTCTGAAAATTGTGATTTCCTTAGCAGGGAGGAAGTCATTGTTTCCTTTAGATAGCTCTGGATGACAATGATAGAGTTTTTGGAAGTACTTATTCTACAGAGAATATTTATTTTGTTATTGATACCTTTCATTGCACTGATATAAAACAATTTATTCACTAAAGGTTGTTTTCATCAAACTTTATGAAGTTGAAACCCCTGTCATATCTAGGTTAGAGTTTTTAACTGTATCTTTCAATAATAAAGATCAATTTTCCAAGAGATTTGCTATTTATACAAGCGAAAAATCAAAATCTAAAACAGAGTTGGTGTCTTTTTCGTAAATGCCGAATGTAACCATTCACAACTGGTTTTATTATGAAAAGAAAACTATTACTCTACAAAAATAGAAGAATAATCTTCTATGGAAAATATTTCTTTAGAATTTGTCCGTTGATAGGCAAAGAGTCTCTTTTACCTACTAAATCTTGTAACACAAATGTCGATGGACCTCAGACTTCTACAATTTGAAAAGGACCAAGCCACATTCTTTGAAATTTTGTATGCTTCCCCTTTTCTTCATGTGCCTTGTTCCATTTTAAAACTAAGTCTCCCATCTGAAAATCTTTTATGGTCATTATGTTTGAATCAAAAGATGATTTTACTAGTGCTTGATGATGACCATGCGTTTTCTTAGCTTGTTCTCATTGTTCTTCTAATTTGATTATTTCCATTTGTCTTAGGTGTAATGAGGAAGTTGGTACTTCATCAATGTATTGAACTAGAGACAAAGAGGGAATTGGTAAATGAGTCGAAAGAACCACTTCTTTCCCATAAACTAAATTAAAGGGAGAAGTGTCGATGGAAGCTTTTTTCATTATTCAGTATGCCCACAAAGCGTATATTAAGGATTTATGCCAATTTTTATGATTTTGGTCTACTGTTCTTTTGATAATCTTGATTAGGTTTTTATTTGTAGACTCAGATAACCCATTTCCCTTCGGATAATAATTGGTCGAATATTTAAGTTTGAATCCTCTTTTAAGTGCAAATTCAGTCATTGCATTTCCAAAAAAGTATGATGCATTATCGAACATTAAAGCGGAAGGCAATCCAAACCTGTGATTATAAATTGATCTATGAACTCAATGATATTTTCAGCATTAGCCATCTTGAGTGGACTTGCTTCTACCCACTTAGTAAAATAATCTGTTGCTGTAAGGATATATCTATGCTGCTTGGAAGAGTGAGGAACGATCTGACCTATTATGTCCAATCCCCACTGACTGAAAGGTTGCTCGATGTTAACTGGTTGTCGTGGTAAGGATGGCTTCTTTTATCTCCCAGCAGTAATTTGGCAGACTTGACATTTCCTCACATAACTGTGCGAGTCTTTGAATAACATGGGCCAGTAATACTCTGCGCACAAGATTTTATGTGCAGTAGCATCTCCAACATAGTGTCTGCCTGCTAGCCCATCGTGGAGTTCCTACAAAACTTTTTCAGCTTCAGATTTCTCAAGACATCTAAGGAGAACAGAATCGTAATTTATTCTAAGAAGAATATCATTTATGAGCTGATATTGTTTGGCTTTCAACCTTAGAGCTCTTTTCTTAGTGTGATCGAGGTGTGAAGGAGCATATCCATTCTTAAGATAATAAATGATATCAGTGTATAATGACTCTTCATCGTTTAGGCTTACCTCGTACATTTGTACTTCTACAGATGGAATTTCAGAAATTTGCGAAGCTCCAGCTAGCATTTTGCAAAAGCCTTGACCTCTTACAATGTTTGCTGGTTTAATTTCTATGTCATATTCTTGTAAGGCAGCTACCCAATTGGCCCTCTTCTCACCCAAATCCTTTTGTACTAGAAGATTCCTTACCGCTGGAAATGGTACTATAATTTTAGTATGGGTTTTGAGTAGAAAAGGTATGAAGTATTTGATTGCTTTGAAAACAACATAAGCCTATTTCTCCACATCTGAATAATTTAATTCAGCACCCTGCAAATTTGAACTGAAAAAAGCAACTGGTGTTTCCGCCTTTTCTTGATTCCTTTGAGTGAGTATCGCAGCATATGACCTATCTGAGGCAAATGTGTATAAAATAAAAGGCTCTGAAAATTTGGAGTTGCTAAAGATGGAGCATTAATAATGGATTGTTTGATCAGGTTGAATGCTTCATGTTCATCTTGGCCCCATTTAAAATTAGAGTTCTTTTTTATCATGGTTTGTAAAGGGGATACGATTCGTGAAAAATTTAGAACAATTCTCTTTACAAAATTGATTTTACCATGGGAAGATTACATGTCCTTTTTGTTATGAGGTAGGGATATTTAAGAAATTTCTTTGATTCTGTCAGAATCGATGTGAATTCCAGATTTTGACACTATGAATCCTAGACGTTTCCCTTCACTTAATGCGAAAAAAGATTTCTTTGGGTTAAGTGAAATTTCGTACCTTAAACATCGTTGGAATATTTGTTTCAAGTTTTTGAGATGGTTGCTTCGTTTCTTGGAATACACAGTTATATCATCCAAAAAAATTACTACAGATTTATTGACTAAACCTTTAAATGTGATGTCCATGGCTCTCTGAAATGTGGCACCAACATTAATAAAACCAAATGGCATCTTTCGATATGGATATGTGCCCCATTTAGTTCTGAATGTGGTGTTCAATTGATGATAAGGATGTACCAACACTTGATTGTATCCTAAAAATCCATCCAAGAAAGACATTAATTCTGAGCCCGCCACTGCCTGCAATATCTGCTCCATAGGTGGTAAGGGAAAATTGTCTTTTTGATAGGCCTTGTTAAGATTTCGAAAGTCAATGCAAATTCTAATATCTCTATTTTTCTTTCTAACAGATACCATATTGAAGATCCATTTAGAATGTCTGACGGGAAAGATTATCTTGCCTTTCAACAACTCATTGAGTTCATTTTTTATATGATTTTCTAAGTTGGGATGGATCTTTCTCAATTTTTGTTGGACAGGTTTTTCATTATCAGTCATTGGAATAGTATGTTGGATGATAGAACTGTCGTATGTTTTGAGTTCATAATAGTTCCAAGCAAAACGTTTTTGTATTGTCTCAAAAGACGAATATATGCTAGTTTTTCTTCAGGGGCTAGGCGAAGGCCTAGATTAGTGTTTTGGGGTTTGGCATCGGTTCCTAGGTTTACTAATTCGTAATTCAAAGTTGAACTTTGGAGCTTTGAATTGGTAGACCTTTTAAACTGATCTTTCAAATCGTACAGATCTTCTAACTTGACCACTGATTTAGGTATAGCATTATTAGTGCTATTTTGTTGTAATTGTCGATCATGTTGGTCTTCGTCAATTATTTGATTGGAGTAGGATCCTTCAGTAGTAAGGAATTCTACGATATCAGGATCGTCGTTGAATATTCTCTAATTTGTGATGTTGCTAGGAATAGAAGGTCTAAAGATTAATTCTATTGAGAATCTATCTCGACTAAAATCTTCCAAAGGAATGAGCTTAGATGCTACATTAGCTAAAACATCAGTGCTTGCATTCCGGAGTCTGGGACTTGATGAAATATTGAATGCTATAAAATGCTTAGTCAGATCTTGAACTAAAGAATGATAGTGTTTTAAATGACCTAATAAGCAATGTATAGTATTCGGTACCTGTCTGACTACAATTTCAGAGTCTCCGAACACTTGGAGGTACTTTATGTCTAACATGATTGCTTTGTACAACCCTTGGACTAAAGCCTCATATTCTGTTGTATTGTTGGTACAATCAAATTCGAGCCTGCGTGTTAGCATGATTTTATCTCCTTCTGGACTAATTAGCACGCATCCTGCTCCTGCTCCTTCGTTAGATTTAGAACCATCAAAAAATAATTTCCAAAACAAAGATTTATTTACAGGTCTATCTAAAAAATTGATACATTTTGAACTATCCGTTTGAGAAAAATTTTCAACTTGAGACAAAACAGAATGTTCTAAATAAGGTGATGTACGAGCATTAAAATTGTCGAGAAAAGAATCCACTATGTAATTGCCAATTATGCTACTATTATATGCTATTGGTTCATTTTCCCCCTCTAATTCCGTTACTATGTACTTCTGATATAATTCTCGTTCAACTTTTATTTGATTTGGCTTACCATTGTAAGGTAGCCACATGTGTGACCAGTCAGTTGCGAAGTATCCATGCAGTTTTTCTGACCAATCCCTCCTAAGAATTAAGCCATAAAATTCAGGGATATCAGTGACTAAAATGTCAATAAATTGACATACCTTTGGGTTAGATGAAAACCTTATGGTTACTTGATTTAGTTCGCCAATGACTTCGACTTGAGATTGATACAGCTGAACTATGTGAACATCGAATTTCTATGGTTGAATGTTTAATTTGGTGCATATGGACTTTGGTAAAATATTCGATGAAGCACCTGAATCCACTAAACAATTATGTACATTTTTGTTAAAAATTTCATAAGGAGGAAAGGGGGAGTATGAGATCTCGATCTTCACCCAATTAGAGCGATGTCGTTTGGATCAATATTGTTAGTCGTATTAGTTAGAGGTCTTCCCATGTTCTGGGAAGCTTGAGAAATTACAGCAGCAGGCAAAGGTGCAACTAGCACAGCATGTAATTCTTTCATCATTATCTTTTGTTGATGCTTTAGCTTGCTCAATTCATACAGAGTGATGTTGGCCTTAGTCGTTTTCATGTCTTCTATAATATTGTACTCCATTTCATCCGAAACGATCAGTGTTTTAGATGGAGTTGGTGAATCTGTTTGGACTGGGCTAGTTTGAGTCGCTTTAGATGTTGTTTTCTTTGTTGCGACTTTATCCTTTGTTGTAGAGCTTGTGCTCTTTAGCTTTCGGGTGGTTTGGGGAGGATCAAGCTGATTTCTACTTCGTGTGTTAACTGGGAATACTTCTTTATCTTCTTCTTATGGGAGGATGAAATCCCACATTCCTTGTAATTCTACAACTTCTTCATCATCTATTTTCCCTTCAGTGGAAATTTCCTCTTCCTCTTCCTCAAATTTAGCACTTGTAATAGCATTGGGTGGCCTTGAATCCATTGACAGACCTCTTTTAAAAGCTCTATAGGGCCTTTCTGAAGAAGTTTCTGCTACTTGCTTTTTTATGTCAACCATTTCATTAGACATGGTCTTCAGAACGTTTTTCAATCCCTCCAAATCGAATGGATCTTTTGCTTGTTTCTTCTTGGACTCTTCTTTGAAGGTGACCTTCTTAGATTTCCATTCCTCTATCGCGGATTTCTTCTCTAGGGCTATTATACGTTTCTCTACTATTATGGCTTCCTTCATGTTTTCAGCTAAGGTTAACTTATTAGCCCTATCCACGAAGATTGCTATGTTTGATGGTAAAGCAGTGATATACCATTCACATCGCACTTCCTCACTGTTGCAAGAATCACCACACCTCTATACAATCTGTAATTTCCACCCTGGGGATCCTAGTTATTGGTTGTTAATGTTTACCAACACCTGCGGGTTTTGGTGTAACGGGAAACCTCCACATGGTATCAGAGCTTGGACCCATGTTTGATTCCCCCGAGTTGCATTTGAGGGGGGGTGTTGGAAGAATCACCGCACCTCTATAGAATCTGTAATTTCCACCCTAGGGATCCTAGTTATTGGTTTGTAATGTTTACCAACACCTGCGGGTTTTGGTGTAACTAAAAACCTCCACACTCACTGGGCTGGGAAGTAGTAGGAATTTTATTTAGAATTTTATTGAAACGTAGATTAAAGTCTTTGATCGGCTCTCTAGATTTGGCCCTAAGGTTGGATAGGTCATTGATTAATGTTGCCGTAGACCTGTCGTCACCGAACTTGGTTAGGAATTGGTCTTGGAAGATGTCCAAACTAGTAATAGATCCAGAGGGTAATGAGAAATACCACGATCTGGATGTTCCTTACAGAGTATAAGAAAACAGTCGAACAACAACATCTTCATTAGTAACCATGTTGAGATTAATGGATAGCATAAAGTTGTTTATGTGCTCTTCTGCTAGCATTCATGCCTCGGGATTGAACTTAGGCAGCCATTTCTCAGGATGGGCCGGTATTTGACTCAAGGGTGCAAGCATTAAGACTGCCCCAGGGTTATTCCATGGAGACTGGGCCATTGCTGAGCTGCTAATAGGGGGAAGTGTAGAAGATGATCCCTGTGGTTGGGAAGATGAGGATATTATGATCGCAGATGATTGAGGAGGAGTTGTAGGGATTCCACTAGGTGGATTGATAATGGTCTAAAGTGGAGGAGTGGATGGTTGACATCACGGTGAAGAGGTTGAGATGGATGATGTTGATGAAAGGGTCTCGCTGTCGGACCCTTTAGGTGATTTCCTTGCTCTTTTCCTTTTGGGAAGAGGTAATTCGGTTGGCCGAACACCAAAATTTTCACTCTTTAATCTGGTGAGGGGATGAGCAGGGTTATACTGCGAAGTCACGTTGCCTTGAGATTTATCAGATTTTTGAGGGGAAATGCAAAATTGCCGAAGTTTGTGAATCAGAGATTCAACTTTAGGAGGTTCAATAATAGATTGTTCCAAAATGGCAGGGTTTGTAGCAGCGGTTGATGCTTCGGCGACTTCTAACCCTATATTTAAGTGTAATGGAGAAGTCGGGGGGATGGTGAGGGCGATTTACTCTCAGAATGGTATTTTGATTTGGATTTACTTGCCAATCATAGTTCAGGCCCTCCTTCTAGCACCAAATATGTTGAAGGCCCCGAAAATCAGGTCTACAACAAGGGGGATACACGCCCAGTCTAGACCTTGGTTGGCAGCTCCTTATCCATTTGGTATAGCGGGTCCGACCGGGGATATGGGACGAGTTTCCTAATTTAGTGTGTGTGTGTGTGAGAAAGATGGGTATTTCTGTTCTAAATGGAATACTTCTATTCTAATTCTAATCTAATGCTATGCTATTGTATTCTAATAAATAGAAAAACATCAAAATTTATGCTAACCCGGGGTGTGATCTTTCTTCTTTGCGATCTAAAAAGATTTCAAACAACAACTGGTAATAAAGATCATTCAGCTATTATAAGAAAATAATTCAATAAAGATGAACTACTTCATATAAGAAGTTAGATGAAATAGTTGTGAAAAACTTATCGCATAAATGAGCTATTCATACACTAAGCATAAATAAATGGTTATCTCTGTACAAAAGTGCCAAACGATAACTCAGGCATCCACGCTGTAATATATAAAGAACTGAAAATTGAATATCACTTTAACGCATAAGCAGAATTGGTTAAGAGATAAAAGTACCATTTATAACTAGTCCTACTCATGAGATTCAAGCTACAATTGATTTATCTCTCCTTGATTTAACATCCACTAAGAGTACAGAAGTGCAACATCAGTAGCAGATATCAAATGCAAATATCAAATAAACCTTGTTCCATTCATTCATCAAAACCTCCTCGAAGGGTGCAAAAGTGCATGTTCTGAGGACAAGTTTTTGATAAATTTCTGGACCCTTCTCTAAATGCATGAGAAGGGTTTAAATACTACTAACTAAATAACTTATTTACGGAAATT
>APFE030762880.1:0-29370 GCA_000404065.3 Pinus taeda | reverse complement strand
GATAAATGACTAAGCTCTCTTGTGGCCCCCTGTGGAAAGAAAACAACAAGTGGGAGAATGTTGGGTTATGTTATATTCTTTCCACGACTAGCCCACATAGTTAACCGGGGGTTCGAGGGGGGGTAGAGCCCCCCCTTCATTGCGCCGATTGTGTAGCAGGGGGGTCACAAGTGGTTTGAAGGGTGCAAGTAACCCCACTCTATGGGGTCCGGGGCAATGCCCCAAAAAATTTTGGTTTTGGACCCTATGTTAGGTTGGGTGGACCTACCTATGGTTTTGTGCATGATTGTTCGCACATGGTTTTGGATGTGATGGTTTTCGGTCCATGGTATTGGATGCTTCGGCATGTATAAATATGTATTGTATCATTGAAAGGAAAATAACGAAAAATCAAGCTGGTAGTCCCGATTTTTGGATCCAGGGCCAAATCTCTGTGTATATGTGTTTTATGTGTTATGCTTTCACATTGTTTATTTTAAGTGTTTTAGGATTCGTGTGTAGGTAATTTCTGTAAGGGGTTAAAACCTACAAATAGAAATAATACTTCATTTCATCACTGTAAAATATTGAAATATGATTACAAACAGAAATGGAAATAAACTAGCTAGGGAAATGATATCTTATCTCTAAGAAGAGATGTGGCGACTACATGCCTCTAAACTGTGTTACAATGAGGCTTGAAGGCCTATTTATTGTTGAGAAACAATGGAAAACACTAAACATCCAAAAACCTAACCCTAGAAGATGTAATGCCAAACTGTGGGCCCTGTTTGGGTAAATTGGTACATCAACTTCCTAGGGTCGTAACTTTGGCATACGATTTATGTTTGACGCGCACAATATCTCGTTAGAAAGATCTATTCGAGAACTACAACTTTGGGAAGAGAAAAATTGGTCCATGGACCAACGTTGCTCCTATTTGTCCCCAGAAAATGTCGTTTAGGGCCTCAAAACATTTCTGAAAGTTTAGGACCTGAAAAACTGCTAAAAATAATAAATTGTGCTCCAATTAAGGAAATTGAAAAGATGAAATAAAAAAATGGTGGGGGTCCAAGTGGACTTGGTGGGTGGCCACCAATATCCACCTAGATTCCTCCCCCCGTACGAAGCAGTGGTCCCCATTGCGTTGAGTTCCTCCATCAAATGAGGAAACTTCTGCTGAACTTGGTCCCTAGTGAGCCACTTGCCCTGGTGAAGGAGTTGGCCTACTTTGACAACTCGAGACAGTTGGATATTCTGCTAACAAGTGTGCTTGATCTGTGTGTCCATTATCCGATCAGTTGCAGCTTGTTCCATGCAATCTAGATTTAACTCTATGGGTGTGAGCTCTTCTACAATGTCGGATGTGTCTAGTAATGGTGGAAAGTATAGCCGAAGGCAGTCTACATTGAACACTGGGTGCAGGCCAAGGAATGGGGGAATGTTGAGCTCAAATGCATTGTCTCCCACAACCTTGGTAATGGTGTAAGGACCATACCAGAGTGGTTTGAGTTTCCGATAGGCTCCAATGATGTGTTCCTTTTGCAAATGCAACCAGAATTTGTCGCCCACCTGAAACTTGTGTGGCACCTGATGTTGATCATGTCGCTGCTTGTAATGGGCATTTGTTTTCTCCAGAATGTCATGGACCTACTGGTGAATATGTTGGATGTGGTCAATGAAGTTGTTTTCCTTATTTGTTTCAGACTGGACATGAGCCGAATTTGCGTGAGTAGCTACAAATGGCATGGCCGCATCAATGGGACATAGTGGTTGGAATCCTAAGCCCACCTAAAAAGGGCTGTGGCCAGTCGAGTTGTGGAAATCTCAGTTGTATCTGTGTTGAACATAGGGGAGGCTCTCATCCCATGTGTGTGGATGCTTTGAGTTGTACATGCGCATAATGTGTATGATCATCCTGTTGAAAACCTCTGTCTGGAAAGTTGTGGACTTAGTGAGTTTGGTGTCTAGCATCGACCAGAGACTGGACCAAAATGTACTGAGGAACCTGCTGTCCCGATCTGAGATGATAGACTGTGGGATCCAAAAGTGTACCCACACTTGTTCAAAGAAGAGTTTAGCAGTGGTTTCTGCTGTGATATTCTTCTTGTAGGCTGCCATAATGGCCATCTTCGAGAACCTGTCGACGACCACAAAAACACAGTCGTTTCCATGCTTTGTAGAAGGAATGCCTGACATGTAATCCATGGAGATGGATTCCCAAGGTTGACTAGGGGTAGGCAGTGGGGTATAAAGGCCTCGCTTCTTGATGGTCGGTTTGGCAATGGCGTAGGCAATACATGATCTAATGTACTTCCCGACATCTTGTCGAAGATTCGGCCAATGGAAATACTATTGCATTACTGCCACCATTTTCTCGACACCAAAATGCCCAGTAGCTCGACTGTAGTGTGCTTCCCAAATCATCTTGGCACACTCACTTGAAGGAACACAAAGGTGACCCAGGTGGCATAACAGGCATCCTGGAGGTGAAAATATGGAACATGCTGACCCTCCAAGAGTGTCTGGTATGTGTGGCCAAATTTTGGGTCACTTTTGTAGAGAAGTGGCCAATCAGAAGTCTCGTGCCCACAAGAGTTGAGCATGGTGGTTAACGCCATGATCGATGGTTGACGGAGGCAATATGTAACATTATTGGTGATTCCCTTCTTATACTTGATATTCAAATGAAATTGTTGCAGGTATGTGGACCACTTTGGATGGCGATCATTCTATAATTTTCCTTGGGTCTGTATGACCATTTCCTTACCCAAAATGTAATGCTTCCATTGTCAGTAGGCCTGCACAATAGAATACATGGCTTTGTCATAAGCGGGATACTTTTGGACTGTGTCTGAAAGTGTCTCACTGTGATATGCCATTGGATCTCCATGTTGAGTAAGGACTGTCCCAATAGCATAGTCAAAGGCATCTGTCTCGACTAAAAATGGTTGTTGCAAGTCTGGTAATGTGAGCACTAGTGCCGAGCAGAGGTGATCTTTCAACTCTGTGAATGGCTTATGTTGAGATTCAGAACAAAAGAGTTTTTCTTTCACTCCTCTCTTGGTGACTTGACTCAAGGGCCAAGTGATATGAGAAATTCCCAACACGAACCTGAGATAGAAGTTGGCAAGACCTAGAAAGTTGTGGAGCTCTGTTAGAGTGGTTGGAGATGGCCAATCCTGACTAACTTGGATCTTGGCTGGATCAACATGCACCCCCCGTTCATCAATAATGTATCCTAGATACTGATCCTGGGTCATGCCAAAAGTGCATTTCTCCAAATTGGCATGTAACTTGTGTTGTTGTAGTGTTTGGAGAACCTGTCGGATGTGGTGGAGGTGCTCTTCCCAACTCTGGCTGAATATCAGGATGTCATCCAAGTATACCACTACAAATGAGTTGGTGAATGGCTGCAAGATGTCATCCATTAGGCTCATGAAGGTTGCAGGAGAATTCGTCAATCCGAAAGGCATAACCAACCATTCGAAAAGGCCCTCCTTGGCTTTGAAGGTAGTCTTCTACACATCAGAGGGTTCGATTGGTACCTGGTGATATCCTGACTTCAAATCGATCTTGCTAAAATATTTTTCCCCCTTCAGCTGGTCCAGGAGGTCATCAATCCGTGGGATTAGGTACCTATTACGGATAGTGATCTTGTTCAACACCAAATAGTCAATATAGAGTCTCCAAGTCCCATCCTTCTTCTTTACCAATAGGATCAGGCTCCCACAGGGCGATGAACTCGGATGGATGTGACCTTTTTGCAGTAGCTCCTGAATCTGCCTCTTGATTTCATCATTTTCCAGAATGGAGGACTAATAGATTGGTCCATTGGGCAACAACGCACCTGGGGTCAAATTGATGGAGTGCTTGACCCGACAGTGCAGAGGAACCCCTACGGGTGAGGTGAAGATGTCCTCGTACTCCTCCACGACCTTGTCCATCTGTAGTTGTCATCCAGAGGGCCCCTATCTCGATGTCATGGCCACTGTCTTCTTCTTTCCTTAAGGGTGTATCATCAGGAAAACAAATTTCCTAGTTTTAGAAATGAGCTTATTGCATTGTTTTGGAGTAACCAAAGAGATGGCGGTAGGCAGTACTACCTCCGATATCCTATACAACTTATTTCTCAAAGTAACAATAACAGCACGGGGCCTTGATTCATACATAGCATGTTGCTTTCAAAAGTATGGTTGTCCTAATAATACATCACAAGAATCAAGAGGAGCAACGTCACACAATACCTCATCTGTGAAGGGCTTGATGTTGTATGGAAGGTGACACTGTTGTCTCACGCGAAGATCCTGTCCTTGGTGAAGCCACTCGATGGTGTATAGTTGGGGATGTGCTCTGGCCAGTAAGCCAATCCACTTCACGACCTCTGCCAAAATGAGGTTCTTTTGGCTCCCGCTATCAACATTGAACTGTAATGGGGAGCCCTTTACCCACATCTGGGAGTGGAAGAGACGCTCCTCCTCCTTTGGATCTTCATGGTGGCAACGGTGGTGTTGGGCTCCACATCGATAATATGCTACCCTTTTTCATTCCCCTTATAGGGTTCTAACTCAGAGTCAAAACATGCATATGATTCTAAAACCCTTAGCTCAACCACCAGTTACTGTTTGGCCCAACACTCCCTTGTGTTGTGAGTGGAGCTCTTATGGAACTCACACCACTTTCTCGTGTCCTTTTTCGACTTCGCAGTGTTGTTTTTTGCTTGCAGCTTTGGCGGGTTGTCCTGGGCCACCCCGCCTTGGATTTTCCCTTTGTTCCACGGTTTGGGGGCACCTTTCCCTTAATTTGGATTCGCAAATCCAAAGTCTCACTTCTTCTATTTAAAAATTTTCTCGATCTGGATGGGATATCAGTATGTTGTGCTGAGAAAGGAGATGTTCAGGAATTCTATTTCTTCTTGGATGTACCTGTAAGCAGCCGTGGTATTTGAGTACCAAATTCTACTTCGAATACTTGATACCCAACTTTGTTCGAAGGCTATGGAAAATATTGGTAAACTCTGGCACGTCTTGGTCCCTTCCCTGCTGCAACATTATCCACTTTATGTATTGATCCTCATAGCTTTCGACAGGGTAGTACTACTCCTTGATGGCAATCCGGAATGAATCCCAAGTAGGTGTGGCTAAAAACAATGAGGCCCTAATTTCATCCTTTTGCTCGAGTAGCTTTCCCACCAGTATTTGATGTGGGGGGCAGCTTTGAGAAGAGCGAAAGTATCTTTTCCAGGCCGGAAAAACATGAACAGAAAAAATAACCTTCTAGCAGATTTAACCATTTATCTATGGCATTTGCATATATTAGACCCTCAAATATGGGAATGTCAAAGTTAACTTGTACCTTAAAGGGTGTGGCGCTTCCAGAGTAGCTGCTAGAAGTAGATGTGTCACCCCTGGGTAGCCACTGAAGGATCTAGGTAAAGTTGTCCATCATTGCATTCCTTCATTGCTCGAGGGCCTCTTCGAGTAAGATTTTGAGAGGATCTCCTGCCCCCTTGTCTTTCTTTTCATCCTCCATGGGAGGCTGCCAGGATTGGCAAGGCTGGTCTTGCAAAGGTTTGTCGAGTTCAAGCCCTAACTCCTTATATCCTCACCTCGTTAGGGACATGCAAAGAAAGACAGAGAAAGAGCAGACCGCTCTGATACCACTGATCTGGATTTTAACAAGAACGCAAAAAATTACAAATATAACCATACATAGAGTTGCAGCAGAAATAATACTTCATTTCATTACTGTTAAATATTGAAATGTGCTTACAAATAGAAATGGAAATAAACTAACTAGGGCAATGGTAGCTTATCTCTAAGAAGAGACGTGGCGGCTACATGCCTTTGAACTGCGTTATAATGATACACGAAGGCCTATTTATTGTTGAGAAACAATGGAAACCCTAAAAATCCAAAAAACTAACCCTAAAATATGAAATGCCAAATTGTGGGCCTCGTTTGAGTAAATTGGTACATCAACTTCCTGGGTTCGTAACTTTGGCATACGATCTCCATTTGACATGCACAATATCTCATTAGAAAGATCTATTTGAGAACTACAACTTTGGGAAGAGAAACATCGATCCATGGGCCCCTGTTGCTCCCACTTGTCCTAAAACACGTCGTTTAGGGCCTCAAAATAACTCCGAAAGTTCAAGACCTGAAAAACTGCTAAAAATAGTAAATTGTGTTATAATTAAGGAAACTGAAAAGCTGAAATAAATAATGGTGGGGGTCCAAGTGGACTTGGCGGGTGGCCATGAATATCCATATGGATCATTGGGGCTAGACAATATTTAATAACTTCTATCTTGGCTAGGTCCATATGCACACCCCGTTCATCAATGAGCTATCCCAGATATTGAACCTCGGTCATACCAAAAGTGCATTTCTCTAAATTGGCACACAACTTGTGTTGTCATTGGGTTTGGTGGACTTGTCGAATATGGTGCAGGTGCTCTTCCCAACTCTGGCTAAAGATAAATATTTCATCCAAATACACTACCATGAATTAGTTGGTGAAGGGTCGCAAGATGTCATACATCGACCACATGAAGGTTGTGGGGGCATTCATAAACCCAAAATGCATGACCAGTCCTTTGAAAAGGCTCTCCTTGGATTTGAAGGCAATATTCCACACATCAGAGGGTTCGATTGGAACCTAGTGATAGCTGGAATTCAAATCAATATTGATGAAATATTTGGCCCCCTTGAGCTAGTATAAAAGGTCATCAATTCATGGGATTGGATACCTATTTTGAATAATGATCTTATTTAGTGCTCGATAGTCAATACAGAGTGTCTAGTTGTCATCTTTCTTCTGTACCAACACGATTGGGCTCCCACGGGGTGATGAACTTGTCCCGATGTTCCCTTTCTACAACTACTCTTGAATCTACCTCTTAATTTCATCATTCTCTAAAACAAAGCATTGGTAGATCAGTCCATTAGGTAGTTTCACGGTCGGGGTTAGATTGATAGAGTGCTTGACCTGACAGTGCAGGGGCACCCCTTTGGGTGAGGTAAATATGTCCCCATACTCCTCCATGACCTTATCCATCTATTGCGGTCGTATGGAGGAGCCCTGTTTGATGGTTTTGGATGTGGCCATAGTCCTCTTCTTTCCCTGAAGGTGAATCATAAGGAAGACAAATTTCTAGGTCTAGGAAATGATCTTACTTCATTTCTTCCTAGAGATCAAAGAGATGGAAGTAGGCGGTGCTACCTCCAGTATCCTATATAACTTATTGCCCAAAGAAATAATAACAATGCGAGACTTAGACTCATACATAACATGATGCTTCCACAAGTATGGTTTGCCTAATAATACATCACAAACTTCAAGAGGAGAAACATCACACAATACCTCATTTGTGATGGGCTTGATACTACAAGGAAAGTGACGTGTTGGATGACGCAAAGATCTTGTCCTAGGTGAAGCCACCTGATGGTACCACAACTGGAGGTGTGCTATGGTTGGTAGGCCCAAACACTTCACGCCCTCTGCTGAAATGAGGTTATTTTGGATTTTTTTTTCGACAATGAACTACAGTGAAGAACCCTTCACCCACATCTATGAGTGGAATAGTCGCTCCCCTTCCTCTGTATCTTCAGGCTCACTATTCTAGATCTTAGTGGTGGAAATAGTGGCACTTTCTCTACATCAATAATTTTCTGCCCTTTGTTAATCGCCTTTTTGGGAACTGAATTAAATTCGAAACATCCATTTGATTCGGAAGCCTTCAGCTTGACCAACAGTGATTGCTTGGCTCAACACTCACTTGTGTTGTGATTGGGGCTCTTATGGAACTCACACTATTTCCCTATGTCCTTCTTTATCTTTGTGGTGTTGTTCTTTTCTTGTGGATTTGGCGAGTTGTCCTGGGTTGCCCCACCTCATATTTTTCCTTTGTTCTATAGTTTGGGGGTGAATTTCCCTTGCTTCAAATTCACAGATCCATAGTCTCGCTTCTTCTGTTTAAATTTTTTCTCGATCTTGATAGCATATTGATGGGCGGTGCTAAGCGAGGAGATTTCTAGGAACTCCATCTCATCCTGGATGTACATGTGTAGATATCCATTGTACTTAAGTACCAAATGATGCTCACAATCCTTGATACACAACTTCATGCAAAGGGTATGAAAAATATTTGTGAACTCTGGCATATCTTAGTCCCTTCTATGTCACAGCGAGGTTCACTTAATGTATTTATCTTCATACCTCTTGACAGGGTAATATTCTTCCTTGATGGCATCTCAGAAATAATTACAAGTGGGTGTGATTGAAAATAGTGTGGATTCCCTCTCTTCCTTCTATTCACGGTAGGCTTCCCACCAATCTTTGACAAGGGAGTGACTTTAAGGAGTGGAAAAGTAATATTTTCTTGATTGGAAAAGTCATGAACTGAAAAATATCCTTCTAACAGATTTTACCATCTATCTGCAGTGTCTGCATCTATCTGGCCTTCAAATATGGGAATGTTAAGTTGAATTGTACCTTAAAGGGAGTGGCACCTCCATAAAGGTTGTTGGATGAAGATGTATCGCCTACAAGGAGCTGCCGAAAGATCTGGGCAAATTTATCCATCATCATATTCTTCTATCACTTGAGGACTTCCTCGAGCAATATTTTGAAAGGATCTCCTGCTCCTTCATCTTTCTTTTCTTCCACCATTGGAGGGCATCGAGGTTTGTGAGGTTGATCTTGCAAAGGTTCAACCATTTCGAGCCATAAATCCTTATACCTTGATCTCGTTGGGGACATGCAAAGAAAAATAGAGAAAGAGAAAACCAATCTGATACCACTGAACTAGACTTATGCAGGAACACAAAACAATATAGCTGTAAACATAAACACAGAGATGCAGTAGAAATAAATCTTCATTTCATTAATATTAAAGAACTAAAAGGTGTTTACAATCAGAATGGAAATAAACTAGCTTAGGGAACGGTAGCTTATATATGAGAAGAGATGTGGTGGCTACATGCCTATGAACTGTGTTACAATGAGGCTCAAGGGCCTTTTTATTATTGAACAACAAAGGGAAACCCTAAACAACCGAAAACCATAACTTTAGGAAATGGAACGCCAAGAGTTTGTGGGCGCCATTGGGATTAGTTCGGAAGCCAACTTCCTTAGGTCATAACTTGGTCATATGATCTTCGTTTGGAGCGTATGATACCTCGTCGGAAATATCTCTCTGAGTAATAAAATATTTGAGGTTGGAATGAACATTTTGTGAACCTAAAAAACATGGTTTAGGGGGTCAAAATAGATCCAGAAGTTCATGACCCAAAAAAGTGCTAAAAATTGTAAATGTTGCTATAATCAAGGAAACTGATGAAATAGACTAGAGCTCTAGGTGGAATAGGTAGGTGGCCAATGATATCCACCGAGATCACAAGGCAAGGTTGAAACCACTGTCACACCTGGAAAAATCCATGCCAATGACAACACGAGAACCGAATACACACATGCATGTACCATGCATGCCAAAAATAAGAAAGAAATCATACATACAACACGATACCTGCAAGTAATCTTGTTATAACCACTTGATCCAACTCTTCCTTGCTTGATCTTTGCTTCCCTTTGCCTCCATGTCCTTCCTTTGTCTTCATTTTCTAAAGCTAGAGTGCTTCAAGAATGTTCTAAGTGTGCAAGAGTATGAGAGAATAGAGAGAATAAAGGAAGAGCTCCAAAATTGAACTAACAAAAGGCTCAACTGTCAAAAGTTGTGAACTGATCCTCATAAACCTTTTTATTATTGGGGCGTCTATTTTCTTCATTTTCCTCTATTTTCCTTCAATTTCCTCCTCACATGCAACCTATGACCTTTCGCCTTCATTTTCTCTTAATTTCCTTTATTTTCATAAATAAAATGCCAATTAATGTCTCTTGCCTTTGCAAAGCCTTTGCCATTTTCTTTTCCAATTTCCTTTAGCAATAATAAAAAATGAATACCCACTATGATGTTTTTCCCAATATTCAGTTTCGAATATGTGTCCCATAACCTTGGTCTTATTTTGCTTTTATTTACTTTATTACATGAACTTTTAGCATGAGGTTATTACATCTAGCTTCAATTTAATGGAAAATTAACCATTCAAGTTATTTCTTAAACACTACTAATGAATTTATGATGTTAGATATGGAAATTGGAGAGAAAGAGCTTGAACATACAACTATAAGCCTAGAATAGGATACAAGTGATCTCTATTTTAAATAGTCTATGTTTTTTTAAATTTCTTAGTATCTTAGGTGTCTTTTATAGGATATAGTAATAGGAAAACATGGGTAATTTTTTCCATATATATTATAAGATTATAATTTGAACATACTATGTGTAAACTATGAGGCATGAAGATAATATGTATGTTTTAATGTGGTAGTAGCCTAGATATAACCATTTTTGCTAATATAAGTTACCTAGTTCTTTTTTTTTAAATGAAATTAACAACAAAATAACACTTCATAACTCAAATAATAATAAAATAAAGCAAAATAAATTAGATATAAATATAATATTTACTTATGACAAATCTCATTAACAAAAAATTGTATATTTTAGGAAGATTCTAGATAAAGGAAATAATTTCCACATAACACAATGAGTATTTGTGAAAAATGAATATTTTATACAAGACTATTGATGACTTACAATGTTTAGTGTTACTAATGTGTGAATCTTTATATGAAAACTAAATAATGCAAGAAGTGTTGTTAACATGTTTATTATTAATATATGGATTTGCATGAGAATCAACTTATTCAAAGATTATGGAGTAGTGTTATAAACTACCATCCTAGTATCCATGTCTTTTTCTTTAACATTTTCAAAGATTATGGAGTACTATTATTTTTTTTTCTATGTGGTTAACAAATGTCAGAGATCAATGATCGCTATATTCACAAAATATTTCTACCAGGTAGATCCACCTGAAGGGATCACTTTTTGTCGGCTCAACCACAGAGCCTAACCTTGAGAGTGTCAAGATAATTGAACCCAAGACATCTCAATAGCAAAGATGATTTAATAGAAATGACTAGACCAATTGAACTAACCCTCGAGGCCTATGGAGTATTGTTATTAGTTTCATGTAGTTTCTTTATTCTCCCATGAGGTACACCTACGATCTCAATATCTATGCCTTTTTCTTTATCCTCCAAGATAAGAAAAGGTTCCCCAAATGAAACTTTTGAACAAGTGATATTAACCTTCTTTGAATCTATGGTTTATTTATGTTCATCATCATTTTTCTCATCTCCATTCCACATAAATACTCAACTATTTTAGTTAGAATTATCCCCATTTTTCCATGGAATATGAGCTCACACGTGAGGGCAAGAATCATGTAGATGATGTTCAATATGTTGTCTTTTGCTTTATCCTCTAAGATAGGAAAAGGTTCCCTAAACGAAAATTTTGAACAAGTGATATTAGCCTTCTTTGAATCTATGGTTTGTTGATGTTCATCGTCCTTTTCCTCATTGTTACAGGAAAATTTGGGCACATCAACCCCGACTCCCAGATCCATATTATTAGAGTCCATAAACCCCTAATTCAATGGTTTTCATTCCCTAATGAAGTTAACCTACATCATGCTTTCCTCCCAAGAGTTTCATGACACCATTCATCCAAAAAATGTCCCTAAGGAGATCATCGCAGGTGGCCTTCTATCTGGTTGCAATGAATGGTAGGCACGACACTGTCTAGGTGCTATGCACAACAATTGGCCTTTGTATCACCTGCAATGAGTGAGATCCATCGAATTTTTGAAATGAATCGATTAGGTTCCTCATCCAATGGATGCTTCTACAGGTTTCTAGAAGGATTGGGCTCGCTTTTGGATGAGGAAGGAGATGAATGAACCTTAATCCATTATCCCTTCCTCCATGGAACCACTTCCCAAATATGGCAAAGAATTCATGAGGGCCATTAATAGCCTAACCTCCTCTGTTTAGCTATAAAAGGACCAATCTCTCATTGGCTAGTCCAGGTTGGAACTTTTTAAGCTAAGGAAATGCTGCTTGGATGAGATTAGCAGAGAGAGTAATGTTATCATGTCAAATTGTTGTTTCCATGAGGAGAGAAGGGTTTGAAGCTGGGAGGATGACGCTGAATTGAACTTGCATCTACATGGGTTGTGATCTTCCTTTCTATGAATAAAGAGTTCTATGCTTTTTCCCATTCATGTGTTATGTGATGTATATTGTACTTTCGATTCTATAATATGTTTAGTTAACAAATCGATATGTATGCTTTGATGGTTTTCTATCTTGTCTTGTGTGCAGGTACCTTTCAAGCGAGTTAAGCATGAAAGGGAGTGGTGAAAGTGATCAAAGGGAAGAGGGATCGAGTCAGAGATACAGGTTGGTACTTTTGCTCCTCTTTCTTTTATCTATTAGCTATAGGAAAAGCAATGGAATTACTTTAACTATTGTTCTAGACTTGCTACTAGGTCTAGGGGTTATTCGTTCGAAAAGACACTAAATTTTCCCGTAACAAAATGGAAACCATACTGGGGAGAGATATTATCCCTTATAGTAGCTAATAAATCTCTTAGAACACTTTGACATACTTTACCCTCTTTTTCTCATCAAATTCAAGTTCAATTTACTCAAATTTGAGTCAATTTTGGGCATAAAATTGTCATTCTGTAATCATTGTAGCTATATAACTGACAGGGTACTATGCAATGCACCCTCTGCATAGAGACAGTGCTATGCATCGCACTATCCCTCACTCTAGCCTGCTATGATTCATTTTGGATTAGTTTTCCCATCTAGGAGCTGAAGCCTTAAGTCAATTTTCAACTGTTTGAATTGTCTGTTGGATTTAGATGAGTTCTTGTCTCTGAAAACAGTCTTTGTTTCCTTGTTTCAACCCATTTTAGACTAGATTGTTAAATGTTTGTTTATGTATTTGTTTTATCATTTGTAGTCCATTGTCGAAAGTAGGTTTAGTTGATTGTTTTGTCAAAAAATGAAGTGTCGTGAATTCTTCCTTCATTGAATAATCGATTGGTCTATTTTGTGCATCTAATTCATTTTTTCGTTTAAGTGTCGGAAATCTTTGTTTCCTTAAAGTTGAAAGTGTCATTTAGTCTTCCTTTATATTTAAGTGAAATTGTCATAAATCGACATTTTTGTGAAAAGAGCTTTTGAATCATTGTGCATTTGTTTTTCTTAGTGCATAACACATTAAGGAGAACTGAAAAGAAAAAAAAATACATGTAATTACATCTTAGAGTTTGAGGGTGTGCTTAAAAGGAATGGTTAGGGAAATGCATTAGTGAGTGCGCTTTGTTGTTTGATCCAAAAAGTACTTGTTTTCTCTATCCCTTATTAGTTAGGATTTTCATTGTCGAAAGCAAAATGGAAAGAGTGCTTCTCATTTTAGTTGCATTCTTAGGAATCTTGGAAAACATCACGTGGTGAAACCCAAAGGAAAATTTTAAGTAATATCAACCTAAAATTAACTTCAATTAACCTAATAATGCATTGGAATTTAACGCAAGCATCTAGAGGTGTCTAGGCTAGAGACGTGTTTCAGTGTCTTAAAACCTAGTGGTTGTCGTTTCATTGAAGTTGAGTGATTCCTCCTCTCTGAACCGGTAAGTACTAGTATGAACTTGTGCTCCCTGTACCGTCATGTATATGGTGGGATACCCCAATAGGTTTAAATCCTTTATCCCTAGGAAGCTAATTCTTCCACCTTACTGATCATAATGCACCAAACACAACATTCGGGAAGACTGACTGCCATACAGTAAATCCTTGGTAGTTTCTCTTTAATTTACCACCAAGGTGTATATTGCAGTTTTGTGATTAGTTTGGTAATCCCTCTTGCTTAGTATCTCCAAAGTAGTCCCTTTTTCTCCTTTTCGACTCCTTAAAAGAAAAGGTTCATCTGAGCACTTGTCCTTTCAAGCTCATTAAACAACGAAAGAAACTAGAGTCATCTTTTGCTTTTTCTCAACTCTTAAAAAATGAAAAAGCAAAGTTAAGTTCTAGTGTCGTAAAAACTAATTGACCATGGATAACATCCTCCACGCTTGAGTTTTAGTTGATCTTAGGTTGAAACATATGGTGACAAATCCAGAGTCCACCAATCAAGGAATTCCTTTTGATGGGAATCCTAGTCCTTTTCCTTCATTTGGAAATATTGGTGCTCCATATATGGCTACAATGTCCCTTCCGGGATTTACCATTAGCTTTCCAGTATGGTTGTTTTCAACCTCTTTGGTTCAAAATGTCATGATTTCTCTGCAATCGAGTACTCCTCCAACTAGACAAAATCAACCTCCAGTTGACCCTTTGTCTTCTTCCTCAGTTGTTTCTTCCTCCCCTTCTTCCTCTTCGCCTGGTGAAAGTATTGGTACTTATAACTAGGTCGCTAAGAAGAAGAAGAAAGGGAAGAAGAAGAAGAAGAAGAAAATTCAACATAGGGGAAACCAAGCAATCATTGCTTTGAATGCAAAATATGATGAGAAATTGTCCATTAAGCCTCACAAATTTCAATATCGATGCAAAATTTGTGCGGGAGACCATTTTCTTTGAAATTGTCCTGATATTCCTCATATCTTAGAAGAATGGTCTTCTCATTCACATCATCCTGTGTCATCAACCTCTGGAGATCATGTTGGTGACATACCATCAACTAGTGATAGTAAAGTTCATGGAAAGAAGGGAAAAGTCAAGTTTCCATGTAGGTTATGTGAAGGGAATCACCCCATTCACCTTTGTCCCTATCTGAATGAAGCCAAAAGAGTGTTGGATGACCGTCCTACTTCACCGCAGTGACTTCCATCTGGTTATAGGAAACTATCCCTAAATCCTTCACTAGTTGACGAATTGATTGACTCAAATCAACTGTCGGTCAAACCCACTCTCTCTGAAAGTGAATTCTATGAGTCTATACCCAACCCAAATCAATAGGTTGAGGTAGCAGTTGACCCGATTTCACCTTCAACAAATCATACCTTTCCCGAAGAGAGTGAACATGATTCAACACAAGTTCTTTTTGGTTCACCAGATTCAAATGAGCTTGGGGGTAATCCTCCTGTTCCATCAAGACAAGAGGAAAATCCTCCCACTCTCGTAACTCAAGGGGTTAATCCTCCCATTTCTACGGTACCCCCTCCAAGTAGTCTGGTCACTTCCTTTGATTGGAATCAACTAGCAACATTCTGCCTTCCTTCTTATGTGCCTTTCTAAATCATAGTACAAGTTTGTAATATGATTGTATCGGGCACTATTATAGATGAAGGTGCATCAGTGAGTATCATTTCCTCAACTGCTTGGAAAGCACTTGGTTCGCCACTGCTTGTGCCTATTACACAGAATCTGTTGGGTTTTAACAGAGGAACCAGTCAATCATCAGGGATCCTTCCTCAATTACCTATTACTTTGGGAGGAAAAACTGTTTATATGAACGTGATAGTAGTCCCAGGACCTTTAGATGGTAATTTACTTATTGGGCACGACTATGTTTATGGCATGGGAGCTATTGTTTCAGCACTCTTTCGAGTGATTTGTTTCCCGCACGAAGGAAAAATTGTCACCGTAGACTAGCTTTCATTTTCCGGTCCAAATATGGCTCCTAGTCAACCATCTTCCCTAAAAGGTCCTTTTATACCAATGGTATCATCCTCGCCACGGGTTAATTATATGGCAACCTTTTCCATACCTACATCAACTGATGATCAATTTAGTGATGTTGTACATTATGTACTGGGGACATTAGAACCGGATCTCTCCTTCATGACCACTTATGAGTTGTGATCCGAAGGTCTCCGAGGATAGTTCGTTGTCTTGTGTCAACCTCACTAAAAAATGAAACAAAGGAATTCGAGGATAGTTCCTTGTCTTGTGTCAACCTCCTTAAAAAATGAAATCAAGGAGTATGAGGATAGTTCTTTTACTGTGTCAACCTCATTAAAAAATGAAACAACTCCCATGAGGATAGTTCCTCGTCTTGTGTCAACCTCGTTAAAAAATGAAACAAGGGTTCGAGGATAGTTCCTTGTCTTGTGTCAACCTTGTTAAAAAATGAAATAAGGAATATGAGGATAGTTTTCTTACTATGTCAACCTCATTAAAAAATGAAACAGCATCCCGAGGATAGTTCGTTGTCTTGTGTCAACCTTGTTAAAAAATGAAATAAGGGACTGTGAGGATAGTTCGTTGTCTTGTGTCAACCTCGTTAAAATATGAAACAAGGGTCCAAGGATAGTTCCTGGTATTGTGTCAACCTCGTTTAAAAAAATGAAACAAGGGTCTATGAGGATAGTTCTTTTACTGTGTCAACCTCATTAAAAAATGAAACAGGCACCGAGGATAGTTCATTGTCTTGTGTCAACCTCGTTAAAAAATGAAACAGGTCTCAGAGGATAGTTCATTGTCTTGTGTCAACCTCGTTAAAAAATGAAACAAGGGTCTTCGAGGATAGTTCGTTGTCTTGTGTCAACCTCGTTAAAAAATGAAACCAAGGAGTATGAGGATAGTTCTTTTACTATGTCAACCTCGTTAAAAATGAAACATACCCATGAGGAGAGTTCCTGGTCTTGTGTCATCCTCGTAAAAAAATGAAACATACCCATGAGGAGAGTTCCTGGTCTTGTGTAAACCTCGTTAAAAAATGAAACATACCCATGAGAAGAGTTCCCGGTCTTGTGTCAACCTCGTTAAAAAATGAAACCAAGGATATGAGCAGATTTCATTGTCTTGTGTTAAGCTCATTAAAAAATGAAACAAGGTCCCAAGTTCCAATTCGAGCCTTTGATTAGATCTTGTAAAATCCTAGTCGAACCTTTCACTTGATCTCGTAAAGAACCTTCATTCCATCCACTTGATAGCCATGAGTATTCGACTTAGGTGAATGTAATGAAGCTTGGGGGGCATGCACCTAATGGTAAAGTTAAGTTTCCCTATAGGTTATGTGAATGGAATCACCCCATTCACCTTTGTCTATCTGGACGAAGCCAAAATGGTGTTGGATAATTGTCCTGCTTCACTGCAGCGACTTCCATTTGGTTACTGGAGACTCTCCATTTCATCATGTTGGGGGCATGTTAACCAATTCAAGCATAGTTTTTCATTTCAAGCTTGTGTAAAAATAAAACTGAATCCAAGCATAGTTTTTTCATTTCAAGCTTGTGTAAACGTGAAACTGATTCCAAGCACAGTTCCCTATGGTTCAAGCTTGTCTAAAAATGAACCCATTTTCATTTTTAACCCTCGTGATTGCCATTCTATCAGCCTCTTTCATCAGATGAGCCTTGGTTGTTTTCATCCCATTGCCACCATCCCTTTGGCTGATCATACGCTTTCACTTGGTTGTTTTACCATTTTTGAGGAACAGTTGCAATGAGTGGTCTTATTAGCCAGCCTCTTCACATAATCAACATGTTTTGAGAAGTTCCAACATCACCAAAACTAGTTGCTATCCTAGACACCACTTGTTCCTCAAAATGGCCTCTTTAAGCTCTTTTCAGACTCTCTAAACATGAAAAGATTGCCGATAACTTGTTGTTTGTAGCTCGTTAATGGATTAGAATCGATATCTACTCAGTATAGTTTTACCCCTTCTTCGGGCTGAGATAGATTAACTACGAAAAAGGTACTTGTTGGTCAAACATGATCAATAGGTTCTCTCTTGTATTGTTTTATGCTTTTTCGGACTTGGGAGACAAATGTACGAAAAAGAACTTTTGGAGTTTCATTTTCATCCCTTTTCAAACTCTTTAAATATGAAAAGGATCGAGTTATCTTTGTCGTTAAACTCGTTAAAAAACATCAAATAGAGAAAAACTTGTCCATCTAGACAAGACCAAGTTTCACCTTCGCTAGACTCATTAAAACATCAAATAGTGATGGATTCACCTGAAGGGTGAAATTATACAACAAGCATATGTTATCCTCCTCAAGCTTGATTAAAAATAAAGAGGTACTGGTCAGAAATGACCGAGAAAAATGGGAAAAAGCTGGGAACACTTTATGGTAGTAGGTCGCTCTTGAACATGACACTTTCACCTCATCACCATGACTATGTGGGTTGGGTAATTCAGCTTGATGGTTATCACACTGTTGGTCTATCATACCATCCATCACTTTGTTTTGGGTCAATGCTACCAATTCACTTCAGTGTCACCGATATGTTCAAGAGAAGTCATTTAGTTCAAAATTCATCCTTTACAATACTGTAAACCTTCATTTCCATGCCTGCTATTCCTGAACCTTGTGTCATCAGTCAATGTTTCATCTCAAAAATCATTTACCTCGTTTCGTGTCGTTGATGTGGGATACATCAAGGCCCTACTGCGAAGAGTCGCTTCTTGTCGACATCAGCACATCATCCAAGAAGTTGAATTAGAAACATCCCATCAGTACCTTGAGGCTTGCATACATCAATGGCAGGTTTCTTGCTTCCGTCGGTAGGTTGACATCACTGGCCTTTGACTGAAAGACTTCATATGGTGTTCGACATTAAATCATTTATTCACACTTTGCGAAATGTACTGCAACACCTTGAGGGTCATTATCATTATCGGTGATTCCAAATTGTGTCTGTTAATGGCTTGCATCATTGGTTGGTAATCAGATGATGTCTCTCCATGTTCAACTTCGAATCATCTATTCACATGGTTAGACTTGTACATTGAGTGAAAGATTGGACGAGATTGAAGACCCCGGATCTAGTTTCATCCATCCGGGCTGCGATATATTTTCAGGAGTACTATATCAAATGTACAAATGGCCTTACATTCATGGTCATCCATTCATGGGTCTATATGTATAGACGACTATATTTATACATGAAATGAAAGTTTATAAAGCTAAGCATGGGTACGTCTTCCCTCAGCTAAAAATTGTGAGAAAAAATCAAAGTAGCATGATATTTGTATTGTAACTGATGCAGGTCACCTTCCATTCTGAAACCTTCTCTTCAAGTCGTAAATCATCTCACTCGACATGGTTATTTTTGACTTCATGCTTTAGGGGGAAACTATTACAGGAAAATTTGGGCACGTCAGCCCCGACTTCTAGATCCATATTATTAGGGTCCATCAACCCCTAATGCAGTTGTTTTCATTCCCTAATGAAGTTAACCTACATCATGCTTGCCTCCCAAGAGTTTCATGACACCATTCATCCAAAAAATGTCCCTAAGGATATCATTACAGGTGGCCTTCTATCTGGCTGCAATGAATGGCATGCACTACCCTATCTGGGTGCTATGCATAGCACCTGGCCTTTGTATCACCTGCGATGAGCGAGATCCATCAAAATTTTCAAATGAATCCATTAGATTCCTCATCCAATGGATGCTTCTAGAGGTTTCTAGAAGGATTGGGCTCACTTTTGGATGAGGAAGGAGATGAATGAACCTTAATCCATTATCCCTTCCTCTATGGAACCACTTCCCAAATATGGAAAAGCATTCATGAGGGCCATTAATGGCCTAACCTCCTCTTTTCAACTATAAAAGGACCAAGCTCTCATTGGTTGGTCAAGGTTGGAACTTCTTAAGCTAAGGAAATGTTGCCTGGATGAGATTAGCAGAGAGAGTAACGTTATCATGTCAAATTGTTGTTTCCATGAGGAGAGAAGGGTTTGAAGCTGGGAGGATGACGCTGAATCGAACTTGGATCTACATGGGTTGTAATCTTCCTTTCTATGAATAAAGAGTTCTATGATTTTTCCCATTAATGTGTTATTTGATGTATATTGTACTTTCGATTCTATAATAATTTTAGTTAACAGATCGATATGTATGCTTTGATGGTTTTCTGTCTCGGCTTGTGTGCAGGTACCTTTCAAGCGAGTTAAGTATGAAAGGGAGTGGCAAAAGTAGTCAAAGGGAAGAGGGATCGAGCGAGAGATACAAGTTGCTACTTTTGCTCCTCTTTCTTTTACCTGTTAGCTATAGGAAAAGTAATGGAATTACTTTAACTGTTGTTCTAGACTTGCTACTAGGTCTAGTGGTTAGTCGTTCGAAAAGACAATAAATTTGCCCGTAACACTCATTGTGAAGAAACGGTTCCCCAAATGAAACTTTGAACAAGTTATATTAACATTTTTTTAATTTATGGTTTTTTCATCATATTTTTTCTCATCACCATTTAATATAAATACCCAATTTTTTTAGTTAGAATTAACCCCTTTTTTCCTTAAAACATGAGCTCATGCATGAGGGCAAGAATCATGTAGATGGCCTTCAATATGCTATACCTTGCACTAGAATGTTATATTCTCATAATCCAATATTTACGTCCACCTTTTTTTTTTTTTTTTTTTTTTTTTTTTTTTTCCATTTGAAAATCATTTTGTCTAGAATGTTCTTACTTGGGCCAAGCTCAAAACAAGGGAAATCATATGTGTATAATCTTTCTTCAACTCTCTTAAAAAATTCCAAAGTATTCCCAATATCCTCCATAACTGAAATATGCTAAAAATGTAAGGTAAAATTTGAAAGTCAAAACAAAAAATGACATATGACTAGCTCACATAGAGCTTGGATCAATTCTAACATGAAGGAGTTATAAAAAGTCCTTCTTTTTCCCAAAACCAAAAACACTCCTCGAATATTTTTTTAGAGTCAACATGTTAAAAAAGACTATAAAAATTCATTTTCAATAAAAAGATATATCATAGTTAGTTGTCTAAATCAAATGGATCCACTAGTATAAATTTGATGAAAAAACCAATAACCATTAAATCTACAAATGACAACATCTTATTCATAAATTTTGACTACAATCTTGAAAGAAACTAAGTTTGATGTCAAAAAGACCCTAAATCCCACCACTCTTTCCAATAATCACAATACCAAATGAATAGTGGAATATTCACATAAAGTATAATGACACAACAAAAAAAGATTGAACTTCTAGTACTTTAATCTCAAAAATAAGATGTTATTGATCTAAAAAAAATTCTTTGAAAATCCATGGTTAGCTTTAAGTCTCTCATAAAATCATATGAATTCACCAACAAAATGATGATCTTTACTAATTTTTGATATATTTTATGATGGATGATAATCAAAATGACCAAACTCATTAGTGATATATTTTATGATGGATGATAATCAAAATGATCAAACTTATACATTAGTAATTTAACAATTTAATCATGGTTTCGATTATCACTTACTCTTTTCAAACTTACAAAGTTTGTGTTTCATAAAGTGTTAAGTTATGGTATGTTCTATGCTTATAGTAGATTACTTTTATTTCTTATTATTATCCACAGATTAACAATCACATGTACATAAAGTAAAGTGCAGATAGAACATTAAAAGATCGACAGAAAACAAGCCAAGCCAAGAGACACAAGATGTGGCGGCTAGGCAGGGACAAACCCCACAATGTGTGGGGAAACCCTTTGATCAAATCTTATTTTATATTCAATAATTCAATAGAGAGAAATAGTACAATAAATCTGATTTATATCAGCAATAGCAAACCCTAGATCAGCGGCATCAGCATTAGTGGCTTCATCATCAAACTAGGGCAGACGATATCTCAGAAATCGGCCGTCAGATCGGCTTGATTCCACAACCAAAAGTTGTGGCTTCGAGAGGAGGTTCAGATGAACCTACAGTGTAGTTCAGATGAGGAGATATTCTAGTCCACATAGGTCAAACTTCACTTCTACAGTTGCAGCCTTCAGTTTCAGCAGCTTCCTTCAAACTAGGGTAGCCGATATCTTGCAAACCGTCCGTCGGATTGACTTGATTCCACTACCAAAAGTTGCGGCTTCTAGAGGATATCCAGATGGACCTACAATGTAGTTCTAAGGAGGAGATATGATGGTAAATGCTGGTCAAAATTTGTATCTGCAATTGCAGCTTCAGGTTCAACAGCTTCTGGCTTCACATGTGACAGAGAGAGACCCTTTTTTGTGCAGTAGAGAGAGAGAGATGAGATGAGACGAGTGAGTCCAAATGAGGAAAAGTCCTCCTATATTTATACACAACGTTGGTGTTTGAATAGATGTGACTATTGGGCTTCTGAGCCTACATGAGTTGTAGGTCGGCTTCATAATAATTCCATAATCAAAATAAATTCATATCTCCATGAATACTTATCGGAATCAGATGATCTTTATATCAATCCTACACCTCTCGACGAGAGGAATCTAATAAAAATATTATCAGCCATGAATAAGATGATCCACATGAAGTTTTCCCTAGTTGCCAATTTTAATGCTCCCTCTCAACTAGGGAGAACTTCATCTGCAATCTGTCTATTGGTCGTTACTATTCATCCATCAAATGCACTTCCCTGTATAGCCTAGCCCTTGCCCTGCTTTGCTCTATTCTACCTGTTCTACTTTTTCTTGTTTTGCCTTGTACTGATCTGTACTGTTCTGCTCTGCTCTTGCATTGTTTTGTTTTGCTCTTCTTTTGTCCGAATTATGAAGAAGAAGAAATGATCGAGGATGTATCATACTGACTCAAAGTTAGTCTCAGAGTATGTACCACTGGTCCCAGACCAGTCTCAACCAACCTGAAGTCAGCGTCATACTGAGTACAACTCCACTGGTCCCAGACCAGTATCATCCTCCACTAACTCAAAGTCAGTCTCAGAGTGCGTACCATTGGTCCCAAACTAGTCTCAACCGACCCGAAGCCAGCTTCATAGTAAGTACCACTCCTACCACTGGTCCCAGACCAGTATCGCAGTCTCAGAGAGTGTACCACTGGTCCCAGACTAGTCTCAACCGACTCGAAGTCAGCATCATAGTATGTACCACTCTCACTAGTCCCAGATCATCACTGCACTGACACGAAGTCAGTGTCAGAGTATGTACCACTGGTTCTAGACTAGTCTCAACCGACCCGAAGACAGTGTCATAGTATGGTACAACTCCTACCACTGGTCCCAGACCAGTATCATTGATCCCAGATCAATGGAGGTCATCCTAGCGTAGGGAGTACGGTAGATACAACGATGCAATCATCGGTACTACTATGGTCCCTAACTTCATTTCCCTACTCATTGATCAGATGAGAGGTACTTCCCATGAGTCCCAAACTGCATGGGTAGGATGCATTGATAGGAGAACTAATCAATCCTGTCCTCATAGGAGAACACATCAATCCTGCTACAATCGCCATGGAGAGCACATAAATCCAGGCCACCATGGAGAACATATCAATCCAGGCCTCATAGGAGAACACATCAATCCTGCTACAATCGCCATGGAGAACACATCAATCCAGGACTCACAAGAGAACACATCAATCCTGCTACAATCGCCATGGATAACACATCAATCCAGGCCTCACAGGAGAACACATCAATCTTGCTACAATGTCACCATGGGGTGTACATGTATAACATCAGGGGATAGTGAACTATCCTGTGGTCATATGCTGCTCCAAGAAGTACCCCGCACCCCCCTGGAGCTCCCAGAGCTCAATGCATCATACTTGACCCTCATTGGAGGGTCTTTGAACAACTCCAAATTGTTCTCGGAAAGTCAGAAATTTTACTTTCCCAAGGGGTTTTGTCAGAATGTCGATGACCTGTTCATCTATACCGATATGTTGGAGCCTTATAGCTCCCCGCTGCACCATATCTCGAATATAGTGGTATATGATATCGATATGCTTGTAGTGATCATGAAATATGGGATTTTATGGCAAATGAATCCCACTTTGGTTATCACAAAGGATCACGGTGGTATCCAATGTAAATCCAAACAGCTCACTGAAGAGCTTTCACAACCAAATTGCCTCACAGGAGGCCATGCTGGCAGCAATATACTCAACTTTGGTGGTGCTCAAGGCCACCGACTTCTGCTTCCTGCTCATCCAAGATATCGAAGCAGATACCAAGGAGAAACAACACCCAGAAGTGCTCTTACAGTCCTCCACATTGCCTGCCCAATCAACATCTGTGTATCCAAATAGTCTCACATCTCCGACAATGTATCTTAACCCATAAGTGATAGTGCCACGAAGATATCTCAACAGATTCTTGGCACCAATCCAATGTATGTGGTTGGGTTCAACCATATGTTGACTCAACGTGTTGACTGCAAAGCATATATCTGGACGGGAGTTCACTAAGAACATTAATACTCCAACGAGTTGTCGATACTCGATAGTATTTCATAAAACAGGTCCAACAACACTACCGCTTAACTTCTTGAAGTCAAGCTCCATTGGGGTAGTTACAGGCTTGTAGTCCACCATACCGAATCTTTCCAATATCTTCACCACATATTTTCCTTGAGATAGGAAAGTTTCCCCTAGCTTCTGCCACACTTCAAGTCCTAGGAAATAGTGCATCAATCCTAGGTCCTTCATTTCAAATTCAGAAGCCCTCCCTCTTACATTTGAGAATGAGAGGGCCTGCACCTGTTAGAAAGAGGTCATCCACATACAACACCAGTATGAGAGGTTTATCATCTTCAACCTTAAAGTAAAGGTTAGGATCGGCTTCACTCCTAGTGAATCCTAGCTTCATCAAGTAGTTGTCGATCCTCTCATACCATGCTCGGGGTGCTTGCTCTAGCCCATAGAGAGCCTTCTTTAACCTACATACATGAGATTTTAAATCATAAATCTCAAATATTTCAGGTTTCTCCACGTAGACCTCTTCTTTGATCAAGTCGTGCAAGAACGCAGTCTTGACATCCATCTAATGTAGGTTCCAGCCTTGTGAAGCTACAAGGGCTATGATCGAGTGGATAGTCGTATATCTAACAATAGGTGCAAATATCACATCATAGTCTATACCTTCCTTCTGGGAGAAATCACGAGCAACAAAACAAGCCTTATACTTTTATGTATTTCCATCTGCTGCATGCTTTATCTTGTAAAGCCATTTAGAAGTGACAATTGTTTTGTCCTAGGGTCTGGGAACTACTTCCCATGCATCATTCTCCATAATAGACTCATATTCTTCGGTCATAGCGTCCTTCCATACTTGATGCTTGACGACATATAAGAATGATGAAGGCACATTTTGTATGATCGTGCTCATGATGGTCAGGTATCCCTGATACCTATTAGGTTTCTTACTTTCATGAAAGGTTCCTCGGGGTGCAGCATGTCCTTTAGCATCATCAAGTAGCCCCCTAAGCCATGAAGGCCTCTTCCTAGAAGAGGAAGGCTCATGTGGATGAGGATCAATCGGATCCATGGGTTCTTCTACATTAGGCATTGATTCATCATCCTTTTCTTTCGATTCCCTGGTGTCGGCTTCTTGAGAGCTCCTCAAAGTTGGAAGATTGTCCACCTTGCTGAGAGCCATATCTTTGTCAAAGGTGACATCATGACTAGTCACGACTTCCCTTTGACTGGCTACATAGATTCTATAGCCTTTAGTTTTTTCACCATAGCCCACGAAAATTCCCTTCTTTCGAGATGCACCCAATTTATTTCTTTTCTCTTTCTGCACATGAAAATATACATGGCTTCCAAAAATTCTAAAATGAGAAACATCATGTTTCTTATCATGAACTTTTCTTCAGGAGTCTTGGAACCCAAAGCTTTATGAGGGCATCGATTTTGTACACATACGGCAGTGTTTGCAGCTTCAACCCATAGAAATTTCGGAAGTCTTTGACCATGTAGCATGGCCCGAACAACTTCCATAATCGTGCGGTTCTTCCTTTCCGCCACACCATTCTGTTCAGGAGTATATGGTGTAGTAGTCTCCCTCTTGATGCCATCCTCTTTACAAAAATCATGGAACTCATTAGATTCATATTCAGTCCCATTATTAGTTCTTAAGATCTTGATCTTCTTTTCGATTTGATTCTCGATCAGGGCTTTGAAGTGTTGAAACCAAGAGAACACTTCATCCTTCCATTTCAAGAAGTATATCCAGGTATTTTGAGAATAATCATCTGTAAAAGTAAGATAATATGAATATCCTCCCAAGGAGTTCACAGGCATCATACCAGATATGTCTGAGTGAACTAGTTGTAATATATCGGAGGTCTTGCTTGGACTTGAGGGGAATGGTCCCCTTTTGAGCTTTCCTTAGACACATCCCAGACATACACCTTCTTTTTCTACTTGGAATTCGGGCATCCCTGTTACCATATGTCTTACATCGGGTAGATCTTTGTAATGAAGGTGGGCAAACCTTTGACGCCAAAGTTCGAAGTGAAGAGTTGTGTCACAAGACATGACACCTAGTGGACTTCCACCGGCCTGATATAAAGAATCAACTCGAAACCCAAGAGTGAAAGCATCTTTAACATTATTTTTCCATATATCTACCTTGCCATCACTGAAGGTTACCTTATAGCCTTTGTCTTCCATTTCCGAGATGGATACTGGGTTCTTTTTTAGATCAGGTACATATAATACATCTTGTAAGTGGATTGTATTACCTTGATTCAATTTGAGAGAAACATTGCCTACACCTTTCATGGGGTATTTCATGTCATCTCCAAGGACAATTTCCAGGTTAGTTTCTTTCTCTACCAGATTATGGAGTACTTCTTTGTAACTAGTGAAGTGTCTTGAGGCACCACTATCAATGAGTCAAATTCCCATTAAGTCTGAAGGAGCGGAGGTAGATAGAGTAGCTAGTAGATAATATTTAGCATGCTTATTGTCAACAGTGTTAGATTCATACCTGGAATTTCTAGCCTTCTTGAATGGTTGCCCTCTTCCTTGATTTCCAGCATTCCTTTTACCTTTGCTATTGAATTTCCATTCCTTCGATACCATGAGAGGGATTTTGATCATCGTCACGGTGAGAGTCCTTTCTATCAGGGAATTCCCTTGCATAGTGACCTGCTTTATCGCAGATGTAACATCATCGTTTTCTTCCACCCTTAGGTCTAGCCTTTCCTTTTGATTTAGTCTCAGAATTATTTCTTTTCTTAGCATGAGAAGAAAAGGCAGCAAGAGGACCTTTAAGCATGGGCATTTCTTGCTCTTTTACCCTTGTTTCTTTTTTAATGCATCTAGCCATTAATTTCTCAAAACCAAGAATTACATTATTGTTCAGGAGAGTAGTCTTGAACACGTACCATTCGGATGGTAATCCTCCAAAGAGTCGTGAGTGCCATTTCTCTACCAGTAATAGTCTCCCCAATAGATAGGAGATCGTTCTTGATCTCGGTGATTCTTACGAAGTATGCTTGCATACTCTCATCTTTACCCTTCTTGATTTCCCTCAGCTTATTTCTAAGAAACAAAACTTGATTTGCATCATTAACTTTAAATAAACTCACTGGTGTATTGTAGATTTCCTTAGAGGTGTTTAGTTCAGAGATGTAGGCCACCAAGCGCTTGTCGATAGAGTCCCAAATAATCTTCTTCACTTTAATTTCTCCGTTCTTCCATTTGTTCCTGGTAGCAGGAGGTGCATTTGATGGAGGCTCAACAATATTGCCTCTCACATGATCCAACACTCCTTGATCCTCAAGGGTTAGATCGATAAACGTCTTCCATCCGTGATAGTCAGCTTTCTCACGGAGCTTGTCTGCGGCAAGAAAGAGTGTTGAGAACCCCGTCATTCTTTTAGGATAGTTTTGTCAATCTTCTCTTTAGTGATTGCTCTTGCTCTTGTTCAGGCTTTGTCTTCACCTCAGCTCTGATACCATGTTAAGTTATGGTATGTTCTATGCTTATAGCAGTTTACTTTTCTTTCTTATTATTATCCACAGATTAACAATCACATGTACATAAAGTAAAGTGTAGATAGAACATTAAAAGATCGACAAAAAACAAGCCAAGACAAGAGACACAAGATGTGGCGGCTAGCCAGGGACAAACCCCACAGTGTGTGGGGAAACCCTTTGATCAAATCTTCTTTTATCTTCAATAATTCAGCAGAGAGAAATAGTACAATAAATCTGATTCATATCAACAGTAGCAAACCCTAGATCAGCAGCATCAGCATTAGCGGCTTCATCATTAAACTAGGGCAGACGATATCTCACAAACTAACCGTCGGATTGGCTTGATTCCACCATCAAAGGTTGCGTCTTCCAGAGGAGGTTCAGATGAATCTATAGTGCAGTTCAAATGAGGAGATCTTCTAGTCCACGCATGTCAATCTTTACTTCTGCAGTTGCAGCTTCAGTTTCAGCAGCTTCCGGCTTCAAACTAGGGCAGTTGATATCTTGCAAACCGTTCGTTGAATCACTTGATTCCACCACCAAAAGTTGCGGCTTCCAGAGGAGATCCAGATGGACCTACAACGCAGTTCTAAGGAGGATATTTGATGGTCAACGTTGGTCAAACTTTGGATCTGCAGTTGCAGCTTCAGGTTCAACAACGTCTGCATTCACATGTGTGAGAGAGACCCTTTTCTGTGCATTAGAGAAGAGACTCTTTTCTGCGGAGTAGAGAGAGAGAGAGAGAGAGAGAGAGAGAGAGAGAGAGGAGATGAGATGAGTGAGTCCAAATGAGGAAAAGTCCTCCTGTATTTATACACAACGTTGGTGTTTGAATAGATGCGACTGTTGGGCTTCTAAGCCTACATGACTTGTAGGCCCGCTTGATAATAATTCCATAATCAAAATAAATTCATATCTCCATGAATACTTATCGGAATCGGATGATCTTTATATCAATCCTACGCCTATCGACGAGAGGAATCCAATAAAAATATTATCAGCCATGAATAAGATGATCCACATGAAGTTTTGCCCTAGTTGCCAATTTTAACATAAAGTAGTATAATCATTTGAGTTTTGATTTTTTTTTTAGGAAGTAATCCGTGAAATCCAAATAAAGTAAGTGTAATATGTGCTATTGCTGCTTAATACTTGTTTTTTATGTAAAAAGTAATTGATAGTGGAGGTTATTTTATTTAAGATAAAAAAAATTCCTTCATGGCCAAGCATAAAGAATTTTAAAACATTTTATTATAAACTTGTGATTTGCAAGTCATTGAGTGAACATTTAAATAAGTTGAGATCTCTTTCAAATTTGAAATTTAAAGATTTCTACTTTAGAATATTAAAACAAATTCTCAAAATATCAAAAAAATAAAATTGTTAAATTTTTTAAGTAGAGACATTTTTTATAGTTGAATCCACAAAGTTAAGATTCAATAAGTGTTTAGTTAAAACAATGAAATTTCTATTTTTCATTAAAAGTATTTATAACAAAAATTTCCCAATTGGCTTTTGTGTGTTGTCTATATTCTTAAATAAATAATGCATCTACAAATGCTTATAAGTCTTTACCTTGCATTATTTGACAACTTGATATTTCAATGTCATATATGACTCCTACACAATTTGCCTATAAAATCAAGCTAGCTATTAAAGGTAGGTAAAAATGTTTGAAAGAAAAACATATATATTATTTTGAAATATGTTGTTAGTAAATGAATAGTTAAGTTTTAGGCATTTTATATTTTTATGAAAAATAATAGAAAAATATTTATAAGT
>APFE030762876.1:59418-69748 GCA_000404065.3 Pinus taeda | reverse complement strand
GTGTTGTTTAGCCAGAGAAACTCCTGCGCAGAGACATTGACTGCCCACAAGGGCCACAAAATCGCCCTTTTAAACTGTTGATGTTGTCTCATAGTGCTGAGATCTGCGTTTCTTTGAAGGAGCGATGTTATTTAAATGAATTTTGGTTGAATTACAAGCGCAGCTCAAGTTAGAATGGCACGTTGGTATTAGAATGGTACGCGGGTATTTATTTCATTGGGTTTGATTGAAGATTTTAAAGTTATGAATTTGCCATGAAGGAGTAAACTTTCATATACAAAAATTGTGAAATGGTTTCATAACCATAAATAAAAAGATAACTTCTGCTATTGGGCAATTATTTGAGGTGCATGCTTTATATGCATGAGTGGAGGAAAGATCTTGGTTGATTGCAGGCCCGGGCTTGCATCAGATTGGCTTTAAGGTGGAATTTTGATTTTTATTATTTATTTAAAAATTGATTATATATATTATATATATATATAAAGTATATTATATGATTTTTAAAAATTATATATTATAATATAAATAATATATATTATAATTATATTTTATTATAAATTAATAATAATCGAATTAACCGAAATATCACATTAAATTCGAATGGCATATATATATATTTTATATAAAATGGCACATTCAATTTTTGAATTGGCAAAATTATATTATGAGCAAAGGGAGGGGGAATGGAACCCACAACCTCCCTCACCCCACTATCAAGCTTTATTGTTAAGCCATGGAGGGCAAACTTGAAAAGTGTGACAGCACACAGTTAGTTAAGCATGTAGTTATGACTGACGGCGAGGTGGTGGGAGCTAGCCCTACAGGCCAGGCCCCACCCCATGCAACCAAGCACCGAAATCAGGAGCTTGGGGCTAGCACTAAGCATGTTTAGTGTGCCCTAATGATGATTAGAATTTAATTAACTTGTTGATTAAGTTGGCGGAAATTATGGCGGAGCCACCAAATCTGGAAGTGCCACCAAACTTAGCCGTCTTAACTGGTAGTTCTTCAGATTTAGCGGAGGTTTTGTAGGAAAAACTGTTTGAGCCATAACTTACTCAATTCTCAGCCAAATTCTAAAATGGATAGCCATTTTTGGCTAACTGGCATGCTAGGAACTCATTGGAGTAGGTTGCAGAGGCAGAAAAGGTCATCTATAGGTGTTTTTGGTCACTTGAATATTTTTGAAGCCTAGGGCCACCAAGTGTTGGAGGCCATTCCCAAAGCAGTTGGTAACCAAATTGAGTAAATAAATAGTCATTTATGATAGATTTGAATGTTTAAACTCATTGGAATAGGTTCTAAGAGAATTGGATGCATGTAACAACAATTTGAGAACTATTGAAGCTAATACAAAGGCCCACACTATGAAGTTGGACCAAGGAGATGTAGCCCAAGAGGGGTGAACTCCTTCAACAAAAATTTGTGTATTGAGCTATGTTATTTGTTCTTGCTGTGTTTTTATATGTTGTTGTTTGACCATTTAAATTCATGCTTTTAAGTTCATGCAAAACACTAAATTTCACCAAGTAGATGAATTAACAATCACATGCTCATGGAGAAACTCTTTATGGATAAGAAAGCCAAATAAAAGAAAATTTAATATCTGGAAATGATACTAGAACAACATTAACTAGCAATCAATTACAAATCAAAGATAAACCCTAAAAATATTTTGGATTCCAAATTTACCTTAAACCTTCAATAATTCATATGCATTTATGCTATAGTGTTTTCATTTCACTGATACATTTTGTTTTTAATTTAATTCCAGGTTCGATTCTCCTTCAAAAGGATCCTTTCCCATTCTTTACTCGAATAACATTGTAATGCCTCTTTGAGTGGCCTTATTAAGTGTCTTGCTTCCATGTTCTTACGTATTTACATTTCTTTTTTATGGCTCTTAATTGCAAGGGCAAGACCTAACCTAGGTTTTTCATCAGTTCAATAGGTTAGCTCTTTTAGATTTCTATAGCTTGCAATTCAAGCCTCCTCTCGTGGCAGGTTGACATGCAAGTTTTGGAGAAACATTTTTTTAATTTTAATAATATTACCATTTGTAATTGTTATGTGCATGGTCACTCGACCAATATCTTAGTTTAATTAGTAGAAAATGAATGTGACCTTAAGGCCTAGGGTTTGTACCAATATCTTGTAACTTTGGAATTGGTCCTTTCTGTTATGTGAACAATATTTTATATAAATCTGTAAGTCGTTGAAAGATGGAAAAAATTGTACAATTTTCTTCATGGTATAAGGTTAATGCATCAATATTTTCCGTTCCAACTTCTATAGGAGTACCATTCTCGTGTGGTTATTTCATTTTATTTTGAAGAAAATACCAAGAAATGGTTTATATATGTGTATGTGTTTGTGTGTGTGCGTAAGTGTGTTACTCATTCATGCAACAAAATTTACTTTGTCGTTACTATTTTGATGTCTATGTGATTTTAGCAAAGTACTCACAAATTTCCTCTCTGTATTGCCTTGCATTTCTTTTATGTTCTATTCTTAGTTTATTTTTTGTAAATATAATGACCTTTCACTTTTCACGAAGTGAGTTGACTGTATGCAAATAGTCATCTCTCTTTATTTTAACTACTATTGCTTCATCCAAGAGATTTGGTAAGACATGTATGGGACTTACCCCTTTTTCCTAAGACCTATTTATGGAACCCTAGGATTGTTACCATAACATATGGGAAGGTGGTAATATTTTCCACCTTTCCTCTGTGTTAACTAACTTGGTTCACCAACATATATTATTATTATATCTAGTTTACACAGACATATACATGGTTCCAGGTATTCATCACATACTAATTCATTTTGGGTTCTTATTAAATCCGTTCTCCTATTGTTCTCATTTATCCTACAATAATAATAGTAAAAAAAAATAAACATAGTAGCCACAACTCTCTCCTCATTGTTAGAGTGTTGCCTTTCTTTCTTTAAAATAAGAACCCTTACCTGTACAAAGTTGTCTTCCAAAGTCCCCTGCAAGTTATTTATCACTTGGCACAGAAAACTATCACTTGTACATAAAATTCACATGCTTACAGAATAAACATCCCTTGTTATACGTTAGTTTATAACTCAATATAAATTCATGATCCACAATCGATTTATTGTTTCCTAATCCTATCCTTTGGTATCTTTCTGTAAGGAACACACAATAATGACTAAATTTACCAAATTATTTCCAAACCTTTCTTCTGGGAATGTGAGGAGAGTTATCTTAGTCCTCCGAAGCATAGGTTTGTTTCTTTCTCTTCTAAACCAACTACCCTCGTTCTCTTATCCTCCCTGTCAGAGAAACGATCTAAGGAATTTCTTAATTTCTTTTCCATAAACTAAATTCTCTTGAACCTCTAAGTAACAGCTTGCTTATTTTTTTGAGGTTCCAACTAGTCTTTCTCTCCCATTGACTTTTTAATTAGGAATATTTGTATTTCTCTCCCACAGGATTCCCAAGTAGATCCAATTCCATTGCATTTATCTCCATCTAGGACATATTTTTCTAGTCTGTCTCTTTTCCTTTTATATAATGAATACTTATATCAAAAATATAAATAATCACATTTACAACCTTCCAAAATTTTCCACTTTCAATCATAAATAAAAGATAAACCATAAATAATTCTTAGACACTTAAGTCATAGTTAAGTAACTAGGGGCATCACACCTCCCCTCCCCTTAAAGAGTCATTGTCCTTAGTGTTTCCAGAATCCATTTTTCTTTGGAATAATTTTGGTAAAGCCTCTCTCATGTCTTTTCCCAGTTCCCAAGTGGCCTCTTCAGGCCCAAAGTGCTCCCATTGCACTTTGACTTGAGCAATGGTTCGGTTTCATATAGTAGTTTCCATTTGATCCAAGATATGTATTAGTTCAACCTCGAATTCTTCGTCCAATTCGACATGTACAACTTTCCAACTAATTACATGATTAGGATCAGATATATATATATATATATATATATATACATGAAATACATTATGTATCATAAGATGAGTCGGTAAAGCTAATTGATATGTTATTGGTCCCACTTCGGCTAGTATTTAAAATGGCCCATAATATCGAGGAGCCAACATAGGAATTTTTCCCAAATTTAGAGAACTTTTCTTAGGTCGCACTTTTAAATACAATTATTCTCCAACTTGAAATTCCTTAGGAGTTCTTTGCATGTTCACACAACTTTTTTGTTTGCCTTGGGCCTCTTTCAGATATTGTCGTATTTGCTTTGCCATTTGCTCCATTCCTATTGTTTGTGCTTGATTTGGCTCTCATTTAGAAACTAGCTCTCTTCGAGGGTTTTGCCTCATACTTCCCTCGTCATATAACTCCTCTCATAGTCAAAAATCATTCGCTCGAATCTTCAGCTTTCCCTGCATTAGAAATTGTAAAAGATCATTATTGCATTAAATAAAATATTTGAAATTTTAATCCTAAACTAATAATGACACAAAACGTTATAAATACCATTATAATTTATTATTAAAATGAATTAAAAAATAAAAATCAAATAATAAAAATCAAAAATAAAAAATTAAAGAAAAAAAAAATATTAAACATGAATTAAATAAAGTATAGCTATATTTTGTAAATCAAACCTACAAAAATTATAAATTAAATGACACATACCTATCTCCACCTAATACAACACGTTACAAAGTATTGGAACGATGGTTGGTTAAACAAATTAAAGGCTCCCACACGAAGTAGATGAATTCGAAACTTTTAAAAAATGTGTACACCAACCCTTCTCTGGTAATAGCGCATATGCATGCCATCGGTCCATCGGAAGGACTTAACCGTCAACCAATTACTTACCCGATATAATCACAACCGTTCGATACGAGGCCTTCCAATGACCCATATTTCATCGGGGCTTACTTGCCTAGGCTTTTCTCTCACCTCCAATGTTTCGACAAAATATATTATGTAGGAAATTAACAAAAGACATTTTAAAGGATGGCTTCGAAAATATTTGAGTGAGAATTTATATAAAGAAGGAAACGGTTGAGTCCGTGTGGATTGATCTGCAATTTTTTTGGAGATTTATTATTTGCATTTCTTAGCAATTTATTTATTTATTTATGTGACTATGTTTTCTGTATTTTCGTTGTGTTTTTTATTTAAATTTGTGTGTTGCTCTTGACTTTATTAATCGCAGTACTCAAGTTCTATTTTCACATTGATATACATACTATAAGGAATGTATAAATTGGAGCATTTAATTGATTGGTTGTTTAATTGGAAGTGTCACTGCATGACACTTTTGCTCTAATAACGATAACTCTTTTGAATATTATGTCAGTGCACAGTTTTTTTTTCATTTCTATTTTTTTAGTTACCTGCACTTGTCTATTTCGAGAAAATTAACAAACTAATAACTCGCTTCAGCGTTGTTGGTTTGTTATTACAATTAATGAACTCATTCCTTGTTAATATACACTGTTTCAGATTGTGTGATTTATGATATTTGTTTATGCACGTTGAGGAGCAATACAATACATGATATTGATTTTTGTCTCACTGGTATCATGGCAAATAGTGCAATACTCAAAATGCTAGAGTATTTTTGTTGGTTTTTATTTATTTGTTTTAATATTTATTTATGTTTTATGTCATATTGTGTGGTATTGTAAACTACTCATATTGCATATTTGAATCTTCCTTTTGACTCACAGGTTCGTTGTTATTTCAAGTCTCCTTCCCACCTATAGCTTAACCACCTACTTCATTTTAATCTCTCACATGAATAACCTGGCCTTATATATTTGCTTAAATACAATATTTCTTTAATTAACAATTTTACCAATGAATACCCCCCTGTGGTGAAAGGGAGGCCAACCTTTTTCACCTAAAGAAGGAGGATCTCTAATCCTCAATGAATGTCTTCTCGGGTTGTTGTCAATTACCACGACAATCCAGGAACCAAAACCTGTAATAGGTTTGGTCCTCATACTAAACAATCTTCTATTTGGCTCCAACTTAAGGGTACCTAACATCTTCTCCCATATAATTCCTCAAAAAGACTCGTTTTCAAGGAGTATTGATAGCCATTGTTGTATGCAAATTCCACAAAATGGATGTAATCCTACCATTTAGATGGTTGGTTCATTACGTACATTTATAGCATGTCTTCCAAAATTTGATTAACTCTTTATGCAGTACTGAATTTTAGTTGAGTGCCCAATCTTGTAAATAGGGACTTCCGAAAATTCAAAGTGAATTTTGGGTCTTTGTCCGAAATGAAAACTTCAGGGATTCCATGTAACTTATAGGTTTCTCTCATGAATACACCACCTACTTGTGAATCCTTATATGTATGTTGTATCTAGGAATAAAATGAGGATCTTTAGTGAGTCTGTCAACTACTACCATGATAGCATCATGGTGTCTCCATGTTTGAGGTAACCCTATAATAAAGTCTAGGGAAATCGCCTCCCATTTCCATTCTAGAATGGGTAGAGGATTTAACAGGAATGTTGGATGTTGATGTTTTGTTTTTACTTGTTGACACTTGTGACATCTCACCAAATATTCAACCACCTCCTTCTTCATTCTAGTCCAAAAGAATTAGTTTTTGAGAGTCTTATCATTCCCCAGTGTCCTTGATGCCCTGCAAAGGGATTCTTATGTTGTTCATCTAGAATTAATTTTTTAATTTCAATATAATTTGGTATATAAATTATATTCTTATACATTAGCATTCTACTTTTGTTGATTTGATAATCATTCCATTTCTCTAAATTAACTTTAGTTTCCAAATTTTTACTTATATATTCATATTTCTAATCTGTTACAACTACTTCTTTCACCGTTTCTAGCAAATATGTTTCACTAAGACTAATAGAAACTTCATAAAAAAAAATTGTTTCTACCTTATGGCATTCACTACCTTATTTTCCTTTCCCTTGATGTGTCTAAAGTCAAATTCAATTTCGCTTAACAAGCCCATCCACCTGGATTTCCTAGCATTCAATTTGGGTTGGCTGAAGAAATACTCCAAACTTATATGATATGTAATTAGTGTGAATCTTCTTCCAATTAGATTATGTCTCCACATCTTGAGAGTGTGGATCATTTTTTCTAACTCCAAGTCATACACTACAAAATTATTTTCATTCTCTTTTATTTTTTGTGACTCATAAGCCACCACATGCCCATCCTGCATGAACATGCCTCTTAAGCCTTCCAAATATGCGTATATACACACCTAAAGTCCTTTTTCAAATCTATTTTAAAGTACCGGAGAAAAAATTAGCAAGTATTTCAACCTTTTGAAACTTTCTTCGCATTTTTGTGTCCACAAAGATTTTACCCCTTTCATCTATAAGGAAGTGATTGGATATGCCAACTTGGAAAATCCCTCAATGAACTTATGGTAATAACTGGTTATCCCCATAAATGATCTTATATCATCCATGTCCTTTGGTACTGACCATTCTAAGATCATCTTCACTTTCTCGGGATCTTCTACTCTCCCATATTTTGAAATTACATGGTCTAAGCATTGTATTTGATTCTCGAAGAACTCATATTTCCTTAATTTTTCATATAACTAATTTTCACGAAACATTTGCAATGTTGTCTCCAATTTTTTTTTTTTTTTTGTGTTCTTCCATTTTTTTGAGTATATCAATATATCATCTACAAAAACTAAAACAAATTTCTCCAAAAATCTGTTAAACACATTGTTCATTAGACACATAAAAGTAGCAGGCAAGTTTGTGAGCCCAAATGGTAACACGGTGAACTCGTAGTGTCTATAATGGGTTCTAAATTTTGTATTTGATATATCTTCTTCTTCGATCCTTAACTGGTGGTATCTGGACAACATATCTATTTTGGAGAACACAACTGCCCCTTTAACTTCATCAAAAATATCATCAATCCAAGGTAGAGGGTATTTATTCTTGATTGTTAGTTTGTTTAGCTACTCAAAATCAATACACAGTCAAAATGTTCCATACCTATTTATAACAAAAAGGACCGATGTGCCCCATGGGGATACATTGGACCTAATATATCCATTACTTAACAACTCTTGTAGTTGAATTTTTAGTTCCATGAGTTCTGGTACCATCATTCGGTAAGGGGATTTGGACGTTGATGCAACTTGAGGTATCAGTTCTATGGAAAAATGTATCTCCCTCTTAGGTGGCAACCCCAAACTCTCTTCCAGAAACACATCTTGAAAGTCTCCTACCACTTTGAACTTTTCTTACGAATTTTCTATTTTACCCAAGGGCTAATTTTCTACCTTAGTGGTGAAAATTTGACACCCTTTTTTGGCTTCTTCCTTAATGTTAGTGTTGATATCTATCGAATAGAAATTGGTATAAATACACCCTTTATAGTTTGTTTTCTCCACAGTCTGTTGCACAAGTGATTTCCAACCAGTCCATGTCTATCATAACATCATTGAAGCCCAATGGAAACAATTTTAAATTATCTATGTTTTGTTTTTCATCCATCATAACCATACAAGATTTAGGCCAGCTAGTAACTCTTCTTTTTGCTCCTGTAGCAAGTTGTACCCTTTATAATTTGTTTTATCCACAGTCTGTTGGACAAGTGATTTCCAACCGGTCCATGTCTATCATAACATCATTGGAGCCCAAAGGAAATAATTTTAAATTATCTATGTTTTGTTTTTCATCCATCATAACCATACAAGATTTAGGCCAGCTAGTAACTCTTCTTTTTGCTCCTGTAGCAAGTTGTACCAACCAGGTATTTTTATATTTTCAGCCACTAGATTGCAGTTTTCTATGAATTTAGGACTAACATAGCTCAAACTAGCACCGAGATCAATTAATATTAAAACATCTTGGTTAAAAATCATACCTTCTACTTCCACCATAGTGGATTGGTGCTCCCCTTATCATTCCTCCAACGCTGTTCTAATGCGCAAAATGTTCCTGGCTATGTCATTAATAATAGAGGTTTCTTGAACATTTTTCTGGCATTAAATTATTTTTGTATTGTAGGGACATTTTCGTAAGAGGTGGGGTTCACTTCAACCCCAGGATTTTAATGGTTCCCTTTCCTTCCCATTGGGTCCCTTATTAAGTTCAGTCTATTTGGACCCTATCTAGGTCTGCACCTATGACTTTTTGGTCTCACCATTATTCTTATTATAGTTGCGATTTTTCCTCCCTTTCCATTATTCTTAGATTATCAACTTTATCCCCCTTTATTATTTTGTATGGCGCACTCTTTCTTTTTGTTTAACCCGGTTTTAAAGTTTTCATTATTATTTTTAGCTCACTGGTAACAAATCCTTGCCTTACGAATAACCTCATCCATATTCTTAGGGATATCATACTCGATTCCTTCTTTAAAAGAGGGGGTTAGGAAGCTTATGAATCACTAAATTTTTTCTTTTTATTCCTTTATGTAAGGCACATAACGTAGAAACTGCATAAATTAAGTTATCTGTTCATCTATGGACATTTTTTCTATTTTAAATCATGAAAATCTTTCACCCGACCATCAAAATATCATTATCTAAGGTATTTTTCTTTAAACAATTATTGAAACTCTTCCCAATTGACATTTTTGCCTTCCAAATTGTGGATTCTTAAGACCTCTTCCCACTACAAGTGATGCTTTTACTTGTAATTAATACATGGCCAACTTAGCTTTTAATTCAGTTGTATAGTAATAAACCTAGAAATACTGATTTATGTTCAGTAGCCATGCTTTCGTTGCTTCCACAGATTCCCCATCATAAGTTGGGGGTCTAATTTTCCGAAAGTCTCCATGAATCTCTACTTTAACTTTCTTCTTTGGTCAATTTTGAGCCTCAAACAAACTGTCCTTCTTCAACAAACATCTTTCCTTTACTTGCGGCTTCTTCCTCCACTATTTTGCACTTAGAAGCTTCTCCCATATCTTTTCTTCATTTGGTTGCCTCTAGAGAATTAGAATTGGGTTTGTCCGTTAAATTTTAGTAATTATATGCCTTTGTTCCACCCTAGCTTTCAACAATCTTTCCTGATTAGCACATAGTTTTGCTAGATCATTTAGTAGTTCCATCATCGTGTTCAACAATTCCCTAGTGGGAATTTGGGCATGTTGTCCTAAATATACATATATTTTTTCCTCATCATTGTGGGTGCCTTCAGTAGGTTTTTCCATGATATCCTTCTTATATTACTGTGTAACAAAAAGTAAAAACTCTATTAGCTGAAATGAAAACTTATGGTTAGCCCAAGGCCTCAACTTTAGAACCATGCTCTAAAACCACTTGTCACATCCCCCTCATGGAAATTTACTCATAAACACATTGGAATCAAAGGAAATGAATTTTCTTT
>APFE030762876.1:45196-59305 GCA_000404065.3 Pinus taeda | reverse complement strand
TCAAAGGAAATGAATTTTCTTTTATGAACATAGCTTTATCAAGTCTAAAATTACTTGCAACTAGGTTGAATATTGTTTTCGTCATAAACATCATGGAAATTTTCAATGAACTGAAGATCTATTTCACTTACGTTCCTCTAATCCTTTTTGTCATTACATTTTTATCTTTATATACTATATATATCTATATAAAGTCTCTCTTAGGATTTCATTATTCTTCTAGAGAGCAAGATATCATTCATATCCATCGATCATTATATACATGTTCACAACCTAACCTTTTCAATGGTTAAGAAAAATTCTTCAAATAAATAACCTTGGTATCATTTATACAATACAAATTATTTATATAACTAATGCATTCAAATTCCATAACATGATCTCACCATCATGACTATAAGACTAGTTGCATAATTGTTTTAACTTTGATAATCTTATTATTCCTAAGTTTAAACATTGGGGACCATGTGGTATTATTTGAATATGGAAATATTTCGTGCCAACATTCTTTTCAATATCAAGCTCATTGTTTTATTTATTAGTATTGTCATTAAGAAGGTTTCATTTATGTTTCCATACCATATGGCCGGAACATTATGGCGATAATGCTTTGTCAAAAACTTACAAAACCCTTGACATTCCCTGTAACAACCTTCGGGGTAAATGTGCATAAAAAAAAAACATAATAGGAACAGAAATACAATAAACATATCAGCCATCAAAATCCATATATACATCAGTACATTTGCACATGAAAATCAAGGGAATGATTTTTGTTTTTATTAATAAATGCAATGGACCAACCGAAGATGGGACTAACATGTTCCACCCGACCATAGATTGGCTTAGCCAAGTCTCTCTTCAGACATTCACCCGCGTGCCATATTCCAAGCATGAATGTGGGATCTCATAGCACACATCAATCAAAACTCATTCAGGGCTTCTAGAGGCCACCCACCTCAACCCATCAAATAGTGATTCCACCTCATGGCCGAACATCACCAAAAGCCATCATCAGATTGGTCTCCATCCAAGCCTTTTAGTGCTTCTAGAGCGTTTTTCCAACCAAGGCTTCCAGAACTAGTAACTTAGCCCACAACTTATACAGGGGTTCCAGAGCGTTTGTCCAACCAAGGCTTCCAGGACTAGTAACTCAACCCACCAAGAGCTTCCAGAGCATTTGTCCAACCAGGGCTTACAGGACTAGTAACTCAACCCAAGTTGTTATAGGGCTTCCAGAGTGTTTGTTCAACCAGGGCTTCCAGGACTTGTAACTCAACCCAAGCTATGGAAAAATGAGAACCAACCAAAACAAAGCAATGAAAGTAAACCAACAATCACCATGACTATCTAGGAAATGGCAAGTCTAGGCAATCCACTGTCGATTTAGACAATCCTCCATGCCAGTGATAGATCACAACCAAGAAACCACATGTATGTGCCATGCATGCCAAAACTAGTGAATAAATCATACATGCAACTTGATACTTGCAAGAAAATCTGATGTAGTTGTTGATGTCGATGTCTTGCTCTTTCATTTTCTTCTTTTGCCTTCTTGCTCCAAAAATCCAAGTATGCCACACCCTCCAAGAGTGCTCCAAGAAAACTCTCCATGAGTATGAGAGAGAGAGAGAACGATGAGAGAGCTTGAAAACTAAACTGACCAAGTCTTCCCCATTGATCCTTAGAAGACTTTTTATTAAGGAGGCCTCTATTTTCTTCATTTTCCTCCTCACATGCATCATGTGACCTTTCACCTCATTTTTCTCCTAATTTCCATTATTTTCCTCCTCACATGCAACTTGTGATCTTTCACCTTCATTTTCTCCTAATTTCCATTATTTTCATAAACAAATGTGCCAAAAATGCCTTTTTGCCTCTTTAATGCCTTAGCCATTGCCTTTGCCAATTTCCTAAGTCATAAACAACCAAATGAACACCCCTTAGGATTTCTTGTCCACCATTCATCTTGGAATACGTGTCCCATCATTCGTGTTATTTATATATTTTTACATGGATTTTTTACGAGGGCTGTTACGGAACCCTCCCCCTGGGGGAACATCGTCCTTGGTGTTTAATGACACCTATACCCAACATGACTACTGAAAACAAAACATACTGCCCATGGATTTTTATAACACAGCGCGTTGTAGTATTTACAATGAAAGACCTGATCAAATGAAAAACATCCTGACAACATGATCAAATAAAAACCATACCGCATATTGGAGCTTTATAACATAGCTCATTACAATATTTACAATGATATACACATTCACATTTGCTTAACCAGCAAATAAAGGATATGATTCCCATATCAATCAACAAAGGAATCCAGAGACTCACACCTCCACCCTCAAAGTAATACCAGGATTCACCTCCTTCCCAAGAAGCGCAAAATCCACTACAAAGTCAAATTTGCATCCAATGTCCAACACTATAATCCCACTCCACTTTTCCTCTCAATGAACAATTACCAACTCATTGTTCTAGGGTGCACTCCCAATGTGCATCTGGTTCCATCTGGCAATGCTAATGACCAAAACAAATTAATTTGTGACCTTCCCTTCTCTGCTAGACAGTCCCTCGGGAATTTGATCACCCCTTCCATGCAGTCACTCACCTTCCAAGTTCTGTTGGCATCCCCATCCTGGGTAGTCCATCCCTTGGAAATTATTCCTCCCATCAAAAGATATAAAACACCAAGGCATATCCCTACCTTAAAACCATCATACCAGTCATATCATGCTTATGGAAATCAATGGACACAATTGGGTACCAGTGTCCCACAATGGCCCTGCTCCTAAAGTGCTTTTAGCAACATACTGCTACGTGTACCAAATTCTTTCTTGTTGCTACTAATTCTTGCAGTCGATTTCAACCACCTAACTGGGCATGTTCATGCTTCCTGTACCAAAAACATAACTTCCATTAGATTCAAAATAAATTGAAATAAATTCACATTATACCTTATTGGTAGCTTGTCAATAAGGTACATTTGCAATCCTATTTGCTTCCTGTTGCAACAAGTCAAACTAACATATTTGACCAAATCAACATATATAACTATATCACATCAGGTTAGCTCAAATAACAAAAATCATAGATCAAAATCATAAATCACATGTAACTATCATAAACCAGAATCATAGATCATACATTAGAATCATAATTCACATGTAATCATCATATATCATAATCATAAGTCACATGCATAATAAAACTGAAATACAATACCGATACCTATCCTTCATTGATCCTTACTTCTACCTTTGTCTTTATTCCATACGCACTTTGGATCGGTTGCTACAACCAACAAACACCTAGTTCCTTGTCCTCAACCGTGTGCATAGACACATAGTGTGCATCACACACATACGACCACACATCATACCACACCATGCAATACATGCATCTACACCCTGACATACAACCCATACACCTACCCCCAATGTATATAATACAATGCATCCATCTATACCTGATGTTAAATACCACCCAATGCATGTACCTACATGTTGGGCACGGGATCCCCCAAGGGTAGTTTTGGGGCTTAGAGCCCAGTTTTTGGTCCAACGTTGTAATTCCAACGTAAAGACTCCACATTTGGTGGGCGCGGAGCGCGTAGTTGTTAAAGAGTCATAGGGTTGTCTGCCCTTATTTCGATAATGCAATGTCAGCTATAGAAGATCTACCCATGGTCCGCGGACCATGGGATTGTATAAATAGAGCTAAGCTCTAAGTACATAGAAATCAATAATAGACAATGTCGAAGTAATGAATATGTATGCGAGATAGCTCTGAAGTGTAATTCTAAGTTTTGGGTCATAGCGTAGGTAGAGGCTCTGCAACTGAGTGCGCAGAGGCCTAATAGTCTGCAGCTGAGTGTGCAGACCCCTGTAGCTAAGTGCACAGGGTGAGTGAGTCTGTAATCATATTGAAGTATTAATAAAGAGAAGTGTCCTATCATTTATGCATATTTATTTCCTATTTATGCATCTGTTACATCAGGTATGAATTTCACTTCTAATGCTTATATGATGCGCGAATGTGTATAATTGTATTGGTTAAGTAACCATAAGTCAGAACATCTGTTTACACAAAGCTAGCTAAGATATGTTGAGAAGATAATTAAGATACTTAGCATAGTTTAGGAGATATCACAGTTTGTTGCCTTAGCAGTGAGAAAAAACTTCAGCACCTGGTTAGGGCTGCGTGGAAGCTGATTGTAACACTTCGTGAAGGTACTGAAGGATGGACAAAGCACAAAGCAACTTGCGTGAAGACAGGTATAGTTAGAATAAACTAACATCACATCCATATCAAGGGTGCGCAAACTTGGTTCTAGCATCCCCCCATACTGATTCAAGTGAGACTTCAGTCCGCGCTTTGCGGGCTGATGCCGAAAGGGCTAGTAGTGTAGGGATTTGTTTGGCTAACTAAAGTTGAACTTGGGTCAGGCCCCCATAAACCAACAAATGGTTCTGTTGTCGGGACCGGAATATGCATGAGATATGTGTGATGTCGTATCACTGGAATACAACTAAGAAAGAAATCGAAGGCTGGTTGAAGAGAAGAATTCATGATTTTGTGGTGCAAGAGAACAGAAACCTGCGACTGTTAAAAGAATAGTGGCTAGACAGCTACCTGTATATGGAGCTCCACGAAATATTTTTCACGTCTTTCCCTATTGAATTATACGAGTGGATCGCGAAGCTAGCAGATAGCCAAGGAAGGTGGAAACTTGACAGTCCTATTGTGTGGACCCTATAGCTAGTGCAAAGGTTGGAAGCATCGGAGGATAAGATCACACGCACCGTTGATCATTGGCTCGATCGTATTATAGGAGGATTTGTTACTAAGTTCATGGTCGACACCTCAATCAACTATAGCGAGTTAGAGAGACACTTTCTCAAAGGACCGCGAGGTAAGTATGTAAAATCTCTGAATACTTGGATTAAAATGTTGTTGTGCGAAAAGCGGGTTATGCAGTTAACTTGATGTTCAGGGCTACACGAAGTAGAAAGGTTGATAGGAACGAAGGAGATAAGGGCCCAGATAATAGCCCCTTGATTTCACTTGGGTGAAGGGACGAGGAAGAGCTTGTGAAGGTCTCTCCGCCCACACCACCACTGGCTTCACTATCATCACTTCCATCTTCACCCATACCACCTCCACTGCCACCGCGATTCAGTATGGCAAACACAGTGAAGTTTCCTGTGTTCAAAGGTTTGGGAAATGAGGATCCATACCAATTCTGGTTCGTTGCAAGGGCTGTATGGGAAGTGCAAGGTGTTACAGATGACCATATAAAGAAAGCGACAATGGTTAGCACCCTGCAGGATCGCGTGTTGACATGGTATATTAAGTACTCCAACGATAACCTGAATGTGAGAGTCGCAGATATCCAAACAACGCTAAATAGAGAATTTAGCATGCCTAAATCCAAAGCGCAGTAGATTGTGGGATTCAAAGAGATCGTGATGCTACCAGGCAAGACTCCTTGGGAACTAGATGAGAGGCTGAAATGTACAATCTGCGAAGCCAACATGAATTTAACAGATGTGCATCATCGTGAGTGGTTTGTAGCTTCGCTACTACCACATTCAAGGAGTGCACTATCGCAGCATAAGATAACAACTAAGGTAGAGTCCTTAGCGATTGCTATGAGGCTACATGAGACCTTGATGCAAGATCCTAACCTAAGAGTTCAGCAGATCCACGTGCAACTGAAGAATCTATGCCTTATGTAGAGTCTGAAATAGGATATGACAGTTCAACCAGAAGTGCATGAATAAGTATGGTGCATGAAATGAAAAAGTTAGGGTCATGACAAAGACCACTTCCCAGTTTTTACAAATTACCTTGTAGGAGGAGGACTGATGCCTTAAAGGCCGGAAGCTCAAGAAGGACCTAGCACGACGCCTGCTCTGTGGTGAGCAATCTATCAAATAGCCAAAAAACATGCCACAGATAACTGCCACTTGTTACAGAAGTATACACAAACTCCGCAATAGTTGTACTGCAACTTTTGTAGGTCAGTGGGACATGACTAGCGTACTTACAGAATCTATGAATTGATGATGGATATAATTCCCACCTACAAAGTTCAGGCCGAAACGCGGATCCTTGACCAGAATGTAGGGATGACATGGACATGATTTCAGGGGCGCGGACGAGGCTGAGGCAGAGGAGGACCTGGTAGAGGTCGCGGACAATTGATTTTCTACAATTGCGGATAGTCAAGACACTATGCCCGTGATTGCACTAATCCAACGCGCCTATCGTGCAAGTATTGCATGTTGTTTGATCATGAGATAGAAGATTGTCCTACGCTAATAGCCACGATACGTGACAAAGGAGCGCTACCGCCTCCCCAAACTCAGAACCTGTAGATGATGAGGCCCGAGTCACACTAGGAAGATCTGAATGTAAACATACTCCTCCGAAGTGGAATCGCGACGAAAGATGACAAAGGAAAACAACCGAAAGACAGTACATGGGTATGTAAAGCCCCGACGAAAGAAGCCGAGTTTGATTTGGAGCACGCTCGAGAAACCTTCATGGAAACTAAGAAGAGCTTCGCTGAGGCCTCCACTTCAACAAGCAAATATAAGCTTGAGCCGGAGATGGACCCATCCATGCTCACAACTTTCTTGGAAACTTGTATGAAGTTACTGCACGATAATAAAGCTGTGAAAGGGTTACAAGAACTTATCAATAGATATGATGGGACCATGCCAGGTGAACCACATGTAGTCTGCAAGATCGAAAAACATAAGACAAGAACAGGACGAGAAATGAGACTCACAGCATAGATCGGATAATATGAAATGGATCAATTCATCCTGGATTTGGGATCAGATTGTGAATTAGTGGAAAATAATACCCATGGGGCGATTACAGGGAGTAACCGTGGATATTGAAAGAGTGAGCACGCTCGTAGATTTTTAAGTCATAGGGATTGTTGATGACAACAATCTCTACCTTGCGCTCTTGGGAGTTTACTGGGCTACTGATATGAACAGGGTAATTAATTTCAAGAAACGAAATATGATCTTTGATATGAAGTCATTGTGCGTAATAATACCCTTGGACCCTACTAAAGGATCGCGTTATACGGAGCTGGTTCGCGACTATGAGAGTGATGATGATATGGACTACATCTATAAGATAACAGTGCGAGACCAAGACTGGGTGAATCCCACCATGGATGGGTGGATTACATGGGAGCGTGTGAGCTCCTGCACTTCAGATTCTAACGAAGAAATAGAACAATGGTAGAATCAGTTACATGAAGTAACTATGCTGAATTGCAATATGATGACCAGGTCGATGCGCTGCGTGTCATCAGAGGTTAGAAATCTGCCTACTTATGATGTATTGAATGAGGTTGATGTCTTGTTGGAAGTGTTTGAGAGAGAGGTGCCAGAAAAACAATGGTTCCAAGCCTTTGATTGGGTACTGTGAGCTACACCTGCAAGATGGTGGGGTACGCTGAAAGGAAGCTTTGATTAATGGTGTGACTGTAGGAAAATGATGCGAACACGACTCAAGAAGCCTAAGATGCAACTAACAGACAAGTACGATGGGCAGAATGATCCACATGTGCATTTGGACAAGTGGACACATGCTTATGGAGAAAAGCCACAACCTGAGTGGGTTCACCTATTCTGTCATACTATGGATGTTATTCCAATGAATTGGTATGTAGAAACAGAGCTTCACCATTAGACAGGTGAATGGGATATCTTATTCTACCATGATGACATTTAGTTTTTAGAACATGTTTGACGTTATTGAGGAAGCACTACAAGAGGTGAAAGCAATCGTCTTTAGGATCCCGCAGGATCCTTTAGACCTGATACAACCTGAATGGGTTTCTCAGCTGAGTTGCACGCTGGAATATTATAATGTAACTACTGAAGAAGAGGATGAAGATCTGCATAAAATTAACATTCCAGAGATGGAAGGCCACCGTGAGGTTCAAGGACCATAGATTGAGAACCCTGATATAATCGCGCCGGTGCGGACTAGACAGGTGAACAATAGTACGGAGGCAGAGTCCAAATTCGTGAAGATTGGAGACTACTGGGATGACCCGATGGTGGATAAGGTCACTAAATTACTCTGCGAATATATGGACTTATTCCCAACCAAGTTCACAGTTTTGAAAGCAATAATTGGAGATTTAGGAGTAATTAAGATCATGTTAAAACCTAACGCGAAGCCAGTTAAGAAGAGGTCATACCGCTTAAATCCGAAATACAAGGAGAAGGTCCACGCAGAACTAGACAAAATGCTCGTAGCAGGCATCATTGAGCCTATGGAAGAATACAATTGGGTAAGCCCAATGGTGGTGCAAGAGAAGAAGCAAAAGGACGAGATAAGGATATGCATGGATCTCAGAAAATTGAATGACTCTTGTGTGCATGATCCATTCCCAACCCCGGTCATGGATGAAGTGTTGGATAATGTAGGTGGTCAGGAAGCATTTTTTTCACTAATGGGTTATTGGGGTACCACCAGATCAAAATCATGCCAGAGGATAGGAGCAAGACAACCTTCGCAACTGAGTGGGGGTGTTTTCAATACATTGTAATGTCGTTTGGGATGAAGAATGTGTCGCCTATCTTTTCGCGTGTGGTTGTTGTGACATTCAAGGAATATATTCATAAGTTCCTGGAAGTTTCTTTTGATCACTGGACTGTGTTTGGACTGGTTAAGCACCGTGTAACAATCTTACGCTTGATACTGGATACCTATCGAAGATACCAAATCGTGCTCAACCTCCAAAAGTGTATGTTTTTTGTTCCTTTTGGGAACCTATTAGGGCATGTGGTTTGTAGACAAGGGCTAATGGTAGACCCTGCGAAAAATCGTGGTAATTCTAAACTTGGAAGCACTACAGAGTGTGAAACAACTGCGTGCTTCCCTGGGACATAGAGGATATTACAAGAAGTTTATCAAAGGCTATGCCTAGATCACTGCGCTGATGGAACAAGGACTACAAGAAAATCCTTGATATATTGAAAGAAAATATGGTTACCGTGCCGATTCTAGTCTTCCTGGACTAGAAGAAAGAATTTCATGTACATGTTGATGCATCATGTATAGCACTAGGAGTAGTACTAACACAGGATGGCAGAGAAGGCTTGGACCACCCTATTGCATTCACAAGTCATAGATTATCCAAAGCGGAGAAGAACTATTCCACCATTAAACGTGAGGGACTGGCTATTGTGTATGTGCTCTAGAAGTATCGACACTACTTGCTAGGAGGCCACTTTAAGATGTATAAGGATTACTTCACACTGAAATACTTGGTCAATAAGCTTGTGTTTGGGGGTACATCTGTAGATGGATTTTATTGTTCCAAGAATACGATTTTGAAGTTGTGGTGAAGCCTAGACGATTGAACGCAGGACCAGATCACCTATCGTGCATTGAGACTGGGGAGGAACCTACTAATTTGGAGGAAGGATTACCCGATGTGCAACTCTTTGCTATGCGTGTAGCAGATGGACATTTTAAAGATATAATACACTTTCTAACAACTGGAACTGCGTCGGAAGGATACTCTGTCCAGCAAAAGAAGGAATTAGTGGTGCGCGCGACAGATTTCTCTGTCATTGCTGGGCATCTATACAAGATGGAGAATGATGAAATACTCTGAAGGTATGTACCTGAATTTGGACGAAGCAGAATCCTTGTAGATGCTCATGGGGGCACTGCGGGAGGACATTATGCAAGAAGAGCAACCGCGCAGAAGATTCTACAAGCAGGGTTCTCGTGGCCAACCCTCCATCAAGATTCAAAAGCATATTGCAAGGCATGTGATGTATGTCAAAGAATAGGTAAGCCATCACGGAGGGACGAGATGCCTTTGAATCCATAAACAACGTTGCAACCTTTCGAAAAGTGGGCAGTATATTTTGTAGGACTGATTCAACCCCAAGGGAAGACAAGCACGAGGTATATTATCACTATGACAGAGTATTTAGCTCGTTGGGCAGAAGCGTAGCCGGTGAAGGATTGCATGGGCGCACTGCCGTGAAGTTTCTATTTGAACATGTACTGATGTGATTTGGATGTCCAAAGATCTTGATGAGCAATCACGATACACACTTCCTAAACAAAATGATTAGCGCACTAACGGAGGAATTTCAGGTGTATCACTAGAAGAGCACATTGTATCACACACAGGCTAACGGGACAGTAGAAGCATTCAGCAAAGTACTGGAAATTGCGTTGACCAAGGTATGAAATGCGCAACGAAGTGATTGGGATATACGCATACCTACAGTGTTATGGGCTTATCGAACGACATGTAAGAAGCTGACATGATAGACACCTTTTAGACTTGTCTATGGAGTGGAAACCGTAATGCCTATGGAATACATCATGCCTAGTATGCGCATAGTATCGATCATAGGTATGATGGATCGCGGAGCACTGGAGGAGAGGCTCGCATAACTAGATGAGCTCGAAGAAGAACGATTTTTGGTTTGATTTCACCAGCAGGTCCAAAAGTAGCGTGAAAAGGCATGGCACGACCAACACGTCAAAATGCAGACATTCAAGGTAAACGATCTGGTGTTGTTGTATGATAGTAAGTTTGATAAATTTCCAGGGAAACTCAGAATGCATTGGCTGGGGCCGTATTTTATTAAGGAGATTACCGATGGTGGCGCGGTTGAGTTGGTTAAGCTGAATGGAGATCCATTCCCAAGAAAGGTGAATGGTAGTCGCTTGAAGACATACACCAATGATACATCGATGTGGCTATATGAAAGTAGCATAGTCTTAGCACTCTAGGCAGCTGAAAGGAGGCACAGGACTATAAAATACACTTTTCGGGAGTTGCGCGATGTCAGGACTATGCGAAGTAGCGAAGTGTCACAGGGTTTGTGATAATGCGAAGATAGTTGTGTTGGCGCGTAGGTCAGATAGAAAGTGACTGTTAAAGTCACTATTCATGATTTGATGGTTGGTTTCAGGGCAAATGGAGTGGGCGACAGGCATTTGAGGTGAACTTTATGGGTTAGATTCTTGGAAATCTGTCGCCAATCTAGCATTAATGGACCGAATGTGGGGGGAATGGTCAAATTCAACTTCAAAAGGCACTATAAATTACAAGTGGTTGTCCAGCAAAAAACACTTGACATTTTGAGAACTGAGTTGTTGCACGCTCAAGTATTCATGAACCAAGACTTATTCGAGAATTTGAAAGCGAATTCGTTGTTTGAGCAACTACCAGAGACACTGAAATAACTGTGGAATAACACTATGTCAACACTCGAAGAATCCATGGACACAGGAGTAGTGACAACCAAGGAAGCCATGTAAGAAATTGTGGAAGTGGAAGTCCCAGAGAGCACCAGAATAATCATTGAGGTCCCTAAATCACCATAGAACTTCGGGCCAGGGAGAGTCGAGCTATACAAGTAATGAGCAAGCAATGCATCAACATTGAGCTGTTGAGCCTGCAGTGCAATGAGGCCGTGGTGCAGAACAAATAGAATGTAGGTTTTGGCGGAATCCTGCCAAATGGTCCCGGAGTTAGCAATTCAAGCAGAGGAACCGGTGGAGGCGGACGTCCGTAAGTTAGCCACAGGGGTGCATGAGGCAAGAGTAGAAATGGCCAGGGTTCAGCTGGAGTTGAACCTGCAAATTGAAAAACTATAGTTGAAGGCTCAGTCTTCAACTCCACCGGAGGTTAAGGAACAACGTACCACCGTGGTTACGACAACGATTTCGATAGTTGACAGTGCAGTGACAAACTACATGACACTGTTTGAACAGTCATTCGAGGTCCTAACCACCCAACAGGAGGACCCGAATGTGGAGTGCCTAGAGACATAGGTGTAAGAGCTGTAACAGGAATATGATGAGGTAAAAGGGACTGCTCAGATGGTTTCCCTTACACAGAGGCTTGCAAGGATGCAACAGGCAAAGGCGCTCCAGGAACAAATGGATGCTGCTTGGCACAAAGAAGTGGTCTTGAAAGCGCACCTACAGCCATGGATCAACGAGGCTTATACAATTACAACCTCCATTGAAGCAAAGCTCATGCAACGGGAAGTAACTCAGAAGAGGATTCAGGGCAATAGTTCAACAACAGTGGTCACCTAACAATGTGTGGAGGAAGTCCAGCAGATAGTTTCTTAGTGCGTTGTTGAAGTTGCACCGATCCAAACAAAGCTGGGAGGTCTTTGCGCTAAGATCTCTGCACCTACAGAGTGACTTGATGGCGAGTCATGATGTTTGTGTTGGGGGTCCATTGGGCGCGGGATCCCCCAAGGGCAGTTTTGGGGCTTAGAGCCCAGATTTTGGTCCAATATTGTAATTCCAATGTAAAGACTCTGCATTTGGTGGTGCAGAGTGCGTAGTTGTTAAAGAGTCATAGGGTTGTCTGCCCTTATTTTGATAATGTAATGTCAGCTATAGAAGATCTACCCATGGTTTGCAGACCATTGGATTGTATAAATAGAACTAATCTCTGAGTAGATAGAAATCAATAATAGACAATGTCGAAGTAATGAAGATGTATGCGAGATAGCTCTGAAGAGTAAGTCTAAGTTTTGGGTCATAGCATAGGTAGAGGTTCTGCAGCTGAGTGTGGAGAGGCCTAGTAGTCTGCAGCTGAGTGTGCGGACCCTTGCCGCTGAGTGGGCAGGGTGAGTTGAGTATGTAATCATCTGGAAGAATTAATAAAGAGAAGTTTCCTATCATTTATGCATATTTATTTCCTATTTATGCATCTGTTATATGGGTTATGAATTTCACTTCTAATGCTCATATAATGTGCGAATGTGTATAATTATATTAGTTAAGTAACTGCAAGTCAGAACATCTGTTTACGTGAAGCTAACTAAGAATTTTTAAGAAGATAAGTAAGATACTTAGCGTAGTTTAGGAGATATCACAATTCATTGCCTTAGCATCATGAAAGGACTTCAACCCCTGGTTAGGCCTACGTGGAAGTTGATTATAACACTTTGCAAAGGTACTGAAGGGTGGAAAAGAGCACGAACCAACCTGTGCAAAGACATGTATAGTTGGAATAAACCAACATCACATCCATCTCAAGGGTGCGGAAACTTGGTTCCAGCATCCCCCCATACTGCTTCAGGTGAGACTTCAGTCTGCGCTCCACAGGCTAATGCCAAAAGGGCCAGTAGTATAGGGATTTGTTTGGCTAACTAACGTTGAACCTGGGTCAGGCCCCCATAAGCCAACACTACACAGAGTATCACACAACAAGTACACATGCCACAATACCATGACTACATGCTTCACATACATAATACCTCATGCCCATAACACAACATCGATGACATGCACACATGATCCAGGTGGATGTTGGTGGCCACCCACCTATCCCATTTGGACCCCCGCAACTGTCTCTTTCAATTTTTCAGTTTCCGTAATTTTAGCATAATTTAATATTTTTAGCAGTTTTTTCGGGTTGTGAACTTCTAGAGCCGTTTTGAGGCCCTAAACGACGTTTTTTGGGAAATCTGGGGGCAACATGGGTCCATGGATTGATGTTGCCCTTCCCAAAGTGGTAGTTCTCAGATAGATCTTTCTAACTAGCTGTCATACGCGTCAAACAGAGATCGTATGCCAAAGTTACGACCCTGGGAAATTGATGTACCAATTTACCCAAAATGGGGCCCACAATTTGGCGTTTCATCTTTTAGGGTTAGGTTTTGGAATGTGAAGGGTTTTCCATTGTTTCTCAACAATAAATAGGCCTTCGAGCCTCATTGTAACACAATTCGGAACAGTTTAGAGGCATGTAGCCGCCACATCTCTTCTCAGAGATAAGCTATCATCGCCCTAGCTGGTTTATTTCCATTTCTGGTTGTAAGCATATTTCGGTATTTTCCAGTAATGAATGAAGCATTATTTCCACTGTATCTTTGTGTATATGGTTATCTATGTATTTTATTGCGTTCCTGTTTAAATCCGGATCAGTGGTATCAGAGCGGTTTTCTTTTTCTCTATTTTTCTTTGCATGTCCCCAACGAGGTCGGGATATAAGGAGTTAGGGCTTGAACTGGTCAAACCTTTGCAAGACCAGCCTCGCAAATCCCGACGGCC
>APFE030762876.1:23306-34783 GCA_000404065.3 Pinus taeda | reverse complement strand
AATATGATATGATTGAAATAAAATCCTAGCTATGGGGTTCTAAGTTTCGCATCAGTGCAAGGGATTTTCTTCAAGTCATTTTGGAATTTGATTTATGCACTAGATAAGACTCCCTAGGTCGTATCTTCTAGGTAAAAATTTATATTTACAGATTCCCACAATTTTTGTTTCATATATATATATATATATGTCTATTTCTAGTTGATGTTTAACACTTCCTTCCTTGGAAAATGCATATGATAGATGAAATAATCCTTCTCTAAACTATTTAAGGTAAACCCTAAAAAGATTTTGGATTCCAAGTTGACCTTAAGCCTTCAGTACTTCATATGAATTTATGCTATAGGTTTTTTCCTTCACTGATGCATTTTTTTAATATTTAATTCTAGGTTTGATTCTCCTCTGGAAGGAGCCTTTCTTAGTCTCTACTTGAATGGAATTCTAACATTTCTTTGAGAAACCTTATTGATCGTCTTGATTCCATGTTCTTATGTCTTTACATTTCTTTACCAGAGCTCTCAACAACGAGGTGAAGGCCCAACCTGGGCTTTCCTAAGTTTGATGGGTTAGCTCTTTTAAAGTTCTATAGCTTGCAAGCCAAGCTTCCTCTCTTGGTAGGTTGACGAGCAAGTTCTAGAGAAACACTATTTTGATTTTAATGATATTATCATTTGTAATTGTTATGGACATGGTCACTCAGCCAATATCTTAGTTCAACTAGTAGAAATTGCATATGGCCTTTAGGCCTAGGGTTTATACCGATATCTTGTAAATTGGGAAATGGTTATTTCTGTTATGAGAGTTTAAGTTTATGCAAATCTATATGTTGTTGAAAGATTGTAAAACTTGTATAGTTTTCCTCATGATATAAGGTTAATGCATTGGTATTCTCCATTCCAACTTCTACAAGAGTACCATTCTCGTGTTGTTATTTCATTTCCTTATGAAGAAAATAATGAAATGAATATAACTATAATATATATATATATATATATATATATATTATAATATTATATATTATATATAGATCCAAAATGGATCTTGGAAAAACCTCTTAAGCCTTCAATTTTATTTAAAATGGGAAAAATGTTTCAAAATCCCTTAAAGAAATATCGCATCGCAACCTTTTATCGCACTGAAGAAATATATGTTTAAACCATGAAAAATAGAGTATAACAACAAAACCTTCATTGCATTCCATATATATATATATATTACAATGGAGCTTCATTATCGCATCGGGAAAAACCAAAGCGAAGTGTTAAAAGACCGTGGCCTTGAGGAATTGCAACAACGATCAACATGATTTAACGAGGGCCATTGATCAAGAGCGCAGAGCAACGGTCCAGATCAACGATCAATATCCCATCATGATAACATAGAGGAGGACTTACTGAGGGCTTGAGGATTAGCAATATGCGATTGTCAATCGTGATCTCGCATTGCAATATCGCATCGCAACATGGACAAAGGAAGGATTTACTGGGGGGCTCAAGACATTGTGATGTGCGATCGCCGATCGCGATATCGCATCGCAATGGCGCATTGCGGAAATACAAAGGAGGGGGGCCTATGTGCCATGCGATATGCGATTGTGATCAGGGCATACCTGATAGGGATTATAGGTGCGACAATATAAAGTTTGAAATCCAATATGAAGCGTTTTTTAGTGTTTTAATGTATTTTGCGTATTTTCGTTATACACCCAAATACAAAGTGGACCATGGCATTTGAATCGCTGTGACTTGCAACAACGATAGAATGCGGACCCGAAAGGTTTATAAGGCAAACTCTATATATTTTGAAGTTCGATTTTGGCGGATTTTCGCTGTTTTTAGAGTATTTTCTGTGTATTTATCTACATAAATAGGGAAGAAATTCTTTGGGATTTTTACCCACACTGGTCCTTTTTGTTTAAAAATGGGTGGCCACCATACCTTAGAGTGTTTTGCAATGATTGTTTAACACTCAACAGGGATTTGAACTGACAACGGCTGGAAGCCAGGAAGCCCGAGAATGAAGTTGAACAGACAATACCGATAGGTTTAAAAGGAGCCATCCCATGACAGAAAACAGAGGACAACCAGAGAGAGAGTTAGAAGTCAGAAAATAGAGGACAGAGGGAAAGCAGGAGAGGCTATGTAACCAGCTAGACTCGAGGATTTCGAGTGAATCCCTGTTGTTTTGTGACTATTATGTGGAGACTTTGTTTGAGCTCACACTTGTGAAATTCTGCTCTGAAGACATAATATAGAGGTCACACTGAAAGCTTGGACTAGGAGACATAGTCAGGAAGTCTGGTGAAATCCTTGATTATTTGCTATGTTGATGTGTTGAATGTTATGTTTGTTGTATGTTAAATTGTTTATATTACTAGCAATCTTTTCAATCCGTTGCACTAAATAATATAGGCATTCCTTCACATGAGTCTATAATACCTTTATTTTCTATTTTAAGATCATTTTCAGATCAAGTGGTATAAGAGCATTTGGTTTTGTTAAGGTTAGACAAGCTTATGCTGGATTTGTGAATGATAACTAGATTAAAGCTTAGACTAGGCGAAGGAGAACTTGTTGAGGCTAATCCAGAGATTGGGAGAGTCTATTCTCAGAGGAGAATGGCATCCACGAGAATCAGAATCTCAGTTCATGGACAGTTTTATGGCCATGCTAACCATGGTTGAAGAGATGTATCGGGAGTTTAAGAAAGGTCGAGGTGAAAGCACTTCAACAACCAAACTAGACAAAGGAACAGAGGAACCTTTTCTAGTTTCCCTTTCGGAAGGCAAAGGAAAAGGAGAAATACCTCCTCCACCATCTCCCCCATCATCACCTTCATCATCCTCATCATCTTCTTCACACAAAACTAGCCTTGATAAGAAAAAGAAGAAAACTTCTTTGATTAAATTATATTTGATGTTTGATTTGCCAATTTATGATGGAGAACTAAATGCAGAGAAGCTAGATAATTGGATAAGACAGATTGATGTATATTGCAGGGTGTAGAACATTGATTCAGAAAGGAGGAAGATTCAGTTGGCTAGCCTTCGACTTGGAGGAAATACACTAGTATGGTGGGAAGGCAAGACACAAGCTGATTTGCAAAAGCATGGTAAAATTACTTCTACCTGGAATGAATTTGTTTATGCTATAAAAAATAAATTCTATCCTTTAGCTTACGTGTAGTAGGCAATGATGAGTTGGCAAACTCTTCTCTAGTTGAAGAGTCAAAGTGTACAAAGCTACACCCAGGAATTCAAAAAGAGAGCTTTAATTCTAGGCATATCATTAGACTCACTTGAGACTTTATTAAAGTATATAGGTGGTCTTCGTAGCTATTTAAAGCATACTATTCTCATGTTTAATCCCACTAGCTTAGATGATGTATCAATTCAAGCCACACATCTAGAAGCGAGAGTTAAGAATGTAAACCCAGAGGTTGGGGGATCATCTAAATCTTCTACAAGCAAGAACAAGGAAAAGAAGAAACTGAAGTGGAAGGAGAGGAAAGCAAACACTGTAAAGAAGGATAAACCTTCGTGCACTCATTGCAAGAAAGGACACAATGAGGCATACTGTTGGTCTTTGCATCTAGAACTAAAACCTAAGAAATTCGGTGGAAAAGAGAAAAAGAATGCTGCTGCTATTTAGAAGGACTTAGGGTCGGATTTAGGGGATGAAGCAACAATTACAACCACAAGTATTAAAGGTAAAAATTCTGAAGCATCCACAAGCAATTCTACACAATCTGTTGATAATGAAAATAATGAGAGAGAAAGAAATGAGCTTTTTCGTATTAGAGTAATTTCCAAGCATAACAAGATTGATACTTTATTTGATAGTGGATCACAAGTAAATTTGATTTCTGAAACAATTGTAAAGAAGTTGGGATTACAAACAAAACCTCATGAGAAGCCATATCCATTAGGTTGGGTATATGATAAGACAAAGCTACAAGTAACAAGACAATGTAAACTTAGGTTTGCTATTGGATCAACATTTGTAGATGAGGTTGAGTTAGATATAGTTCCATTGGATATATGTGGTATTGTTTTGGGAAGTCCACACTTGTATGATAGGAAAGCTATTTTCTATAGAGTTGAAAATAAGTATCAACTCACTAAAGATGGAATAGAATATATTGTCAGAGCTCATCAACTGAAAGGAAACTATTCTCTCATAAACTCAGGACAGATGAAAAGAATTGTGAATTCAAGTAAGCAATTTTTACTAATGGTTGTAAAGGAAAAGGACCCTGATAAAACCAATACATTTGAAGGTTGTGATGCTAAATAGAAAGCCGATTTAGTTAAAGTTGTTTCAGAATATGATATCCTATTTCAAGAATCTAAAGGTCTACCACCCAAGTGAGAAATAGTACATTATATTTATTTGTAGCAAGATGCTCCATTACCTAACATTGGAATGTACATGTTGTCAGCTTTAGAGAATGCATAGATAAATAAGCAGGTACAAGAGTTGCTCAATAAAGGGTTTATATGACCAAGCACATCACCATGTGGATCTCCAATCGTGCTGGTGAGAAAGAAAGATGGTTCGTGGAGAATGTGCATTGATTATAGAGCACTGAATAAAATAACAATCAAGAATTGTTATCCTCTTCCTCGTATTAATGATTTATTAGATCAATTATAAGAAGCAGTTTACTTTTCTAAGTTAGACTTGCGAAGTGGCTATCATCAGGTCATAGTTGTAGAACAAGATGCATGGAAGGCTGCTTTCAAGACAAAGCAAGGATTGTATGAATGGTTGGTTATGCCTTTTGGCTTAACTAATGCTCCTGCTACATTTATGAGAGTCATGAATGATGTACTCAGACCATTTATTAATGATTTTGTAATTTTTTATTTAGATGACATTCTTGTTTTTAATAAGACATGGGAAGACCATGTAAAGAATGTAAAGCAGACTTTAGATGTTTTAAAAAGAGAAAATCTCTATGTAAAACTATCGAAATAAGAATTTGGAAAAACATCTATAAATTATTTGGGTCATATTGTAGGGGGTGGTGAATTGAAGATAAATCCCTCTAAGGTTGAATTCATTGTGAACTGGCCTAAACCCAAATATTCTACAGAGGTTAGGAGTTTCCTAGGGGTAGCACAATACTGGAGAAAATTTATTGCTAACTTTTCTTTGATTGTAGGTCCATTACATGCTTTAACAGGATTGAAAGATGTGTTTAAGTGGGGAGGCAAACAATAGAAAGCCTTTGACACCTTAAAATAAAAAGTAAGTACATCACCAGTACTAGCACTGCCAGATCTTCAACATTCATTTGAGATTGACACAGATGCCAGTGATTATGCCATGGGAGCAGTGTTGATGCAACACGGAAAACCCATATGCTATCATTCTGAGACATTTACTTATATAGTAGTTAATTATCCCACATATGATAAAGAATTGTATGCATTAGTGCAAAGTGTGAAAAAGTGGAAACATTACCTAATGGGAAAAGAAACCATCATACATACAAATCATCAACCACTCCAATATTTACACTCACAAACTAAATTGCAGCAATCAAGACATTATAGGTGGATGGGTTTTCTACAACAGTTTCATCTTGTCATCAGATATAAGTAGGGCATACACAATAAGTTTGCAGATATGTTGTCAAGACCAATTATAAATGCATCAACTATACTTAAGCATAACTCAGTAATTCATGAAAGTTACGTTGAACAATATGCTCAAGATGTAGATTTTAAAGATGTATATGCAACTTTAAGTCATGGCAAGCAAGTAGAAGAATAGGATTATCATGTAAAGGACCTATTAGCTCTGCTATATAAGGATTATTTTCTAAGGTTGAAAATGAGCTTGGTCCACTTGATCATGCTCAAAGGAAGCCCATAATGGTCATTTTCACCTTTTTCCTTTACCCTGCTCATTCTCCCTCCATCTCTGTTTCCTTGGTTTTTCTTTTAAAAAAACCACAAAACCCCTTTTTCCTTAAGCCCCGAGCGCAAAGGCTTAGACCCGCCATAAAACCTTAGCCATGTGACTTCGCGCCTTTAAAAACTCATCGCCTCATCTCAGCCATTGATTTTCCCCGCCAAGCCAATGGCTCTCGTCGCGCCCAATAAAGCAACCTGCACGCCCTTTTCCCAACCATCCGATCATCTCCACCAAGATCTGACGGCATTCGCTCTCCTCGCGCTTGTAACCCGATTGAACATTATCATGCGATGAGAGCGGTTTTTCTCTCTCATCTGCGCTGTTATGTGTCCATCGCTGAGTGGGATTGCACGCCCCCACCCTTTTACTGATTTATGCTCAAAGGCGGTGCGATCAGCTTCATCGCCCAATCACCTTTAGATCTAGCCACCCAAGATCTAACGGCCTAAAATCAATCCGCTCCCACCTCGCCCGATAACCTTGCAAAGCCATTTTCCACCATCTGTTTCCATGATCCGACGGCCAATATCTCCACTCATCTAACATGTCAGTTCACCCATGCACCCCACGTCCTTTGACCACTCTGTTTTTCCGAAGGAAGAAGGTGACCAAAATGCCTATACCAATTGCAGTAAAGCCTCAACAACCATGTTTAACAGGGAGTATGGCCAAGGGAGAGAAAGGACAAGCACGAGTTACACTGATATGAACACTCCATCTGCCTAAGAGGACAACACAACACCTGAAAGGATCAAATTCATCCACTGAGGCAAGCAAGCATGTTCAGAGACTCCATCAGGTAGTTAAATGCAATTGGTGGTCAATTATTACCCCTCCATACCTAAATGGCCCAAGTGCCCTGTAATGTGAAATCTATAAATACCCAGAAACAAGATGTAATCAGGGTTGATGGTTGATGTTTTGATGTAAGGTTCAACTTCTAGAGACTGTGGATATTCTGCCACTTGCAGCGTCTCATCTTCATTTTCAGCTAATACAAGCTTCTTTTGTCGTTAACCACTCAGTTTCCATTTTCTCTCTATTCTAAGCTGTGCCTGATATGTTGTATTCTTGATCTTTAAAGTTTAGCACTAGAAAGTTGTCATCCTATCTATGTGTTAGATTGTTGAATGTATCGTTGAATAGGTTATCCAGGTTTCCTTCTATTTAGTGTCAGAGAGATGTCGTCCTGTCTGTGCATTAGTAGAATAGCATTACAGGCTTCTTACTGGTTGCAGCCGGCCATCACATGGTCTTGTGTGTCTGCTGGTGTGGTCAGTATTCTCCATATTCACCTTATCTCTAAACTGTGAGTAGTTGGTGGTCTAAATCCTTGTAGTTTGGGGGTGTTCATGCATGTCTGGAGTGAAACAAAGCAGAAGCGGTTATCTGGCTTGAACAAACATCATTCCTTCCATTTATCCATTGCAACAATAAGCTGAATTTATATGTTACCAGGCATCTCCGAACTACAACCTAGGAGAGTTTCTTGGAGCTCTAACATAATTGGCGTCGTTTCCAGGGAGAGGAGATTGAAGCTTAGCTTCCCTGGGAGAACGACACAAATCCAACTTTGATGATAGACAAAGTTTGGATACGCTTCTGGTTGTAATCATCTATCTAGTGACTCTATTGGAGGACCAACCTTTGACGACTCCACATCATAGTTTTGGCTCAGTTTGTGAGGCATACTTGAAGAAATCCTCAGAAATCACCAACTGACCCAGTGCCTAACCCTGAGAAGATTTCCAAGCAAAGAAAAACATCACAGAAAGGAGCATCATGATCAGGTAAGCCTACACAATCTTATGTATCTCTGCAAGAGAGGCTTGTAACTGAGCGTGTATATGTTGAAAATATAGAGCCTAGCACTATTAGTGAAGAAAATTTCCCAAAAATTCATAAAGCTCCTTGTTCAATAAGTTCCCCTTTGGATCTCAGTCCAAAGAAAACCTCCCCTATAGTCCATCATTTTCCTTTATCCCTGTCATTCGTTTCTCAGCCTTCTGTCATCCAAACAAACAATACTCTTCCATCTACCCCAGTCATGGTAGGTCAACAAGCACCTACCAAAATGGAAAGAATCATAGCTGCTAGATATGGACCCTTGGTCTTGCCTATTCCTTTGAATTCCATGCCTGCAGGAGAATATCAAAAATATATGCTTAAGTTCATTGGTACAGAGGGAGTAACTGTTGAAGAACACCTTGAATCTTTTTATAGTTATGCTGATAACCTAGATATCAGTGAAGATGATGTGTGGGTGAGAGTATTTGTCCAAAGCCTTGATGGAGAGGCTAGAAAGTGGTTCAGAGAGTTGACCCCTAGGTATACAACAAACATTGAAGCATTAGATGATGTGTTTTTGAAGCATTGGGGGGATAAGAAAGACCTGCTATATTACCATATTGAGTTTGGAAACCTCAAGAGGGAAAATAAGGAATCATTGTCTGATTTTAATAAAAGATTTAATCGTGTATAGCAAGATACCAGCTGAAGTAAATCCTACCCCCACCTCTGCCAAACTCACCTATGCCAATGCATTTGACTCTGAATTTTTCCTACTATTAAGAGAGAGAAGATGTGCCACTCTAGCTGAAATGCAAGATGCAGCCTTGGAGGTAGAATCAAATATCATGGCTTCAGAGAAGCTCAAAGGCCATGCTGATAGAAGGAGGCAGAGAGGTGAGGCTTCTTCTTCCTCTGCTTCATCTTCAAAACCTAAAATAGATAAAATCACTAAAATGATAGAGTCATTGGCTGTTGAAATATCCTAATACATTTGCTCCTAGAAATCCAAATCCATTCAGAGAGAAAATGAACAATTGCAGATTATTCAGAGGGGTAAAGAATCCAGTGAAGAGCAAAGGGTTAAGGCTCCTTTCCAAAACGTAGTCATGGAGGAGGAGCAGCTAGATGAAGAGGATGAGATTCACTGCATGGAAGATAAGGGCAGTGCTGCCTTTTTAACATTGGCTGCCTATGAAGAATCATTACTCTAGGGCCAAATCAGTCAAGAGTGGGACAAAGAAGCTGTTCTACAGACTGAAGACTAGCAAAGATACAACCTGAGGTCAAGAACAAGTAATGTCAAGAGATTCCTGCCCAAAGAGTTGCTGTCCCCACAGAGCAGCAGAGGAGCAAACAAAAAAGACTAGCTGCCAATCTAGTCATCCTCAAAGCACCAGCTCAAGAGGTAAGAGGCCCTGACAAGTCCCCTTCCCCTTTTAGTTTTGAATCAGAAGTCTAGAAACTTAAAATATTTGTACCTATGATAGAACTTGTAAAGAGTAAGGTCTTTAGAGAGCCTATCCTAGATGCCCTTGAGCTGAAAGCCACAGAAACCCCCACTAACTATGTGAATTTACAAGATGATAAACCTACAGTTGTGCTTAGCCCAATGACTGAACCTGCTGATGACACCTCTCCATCATTTTATGTCTCCCTGACCATTCATGACAAAATCCTCCATAATTGCCTGCTGGACATAGGGGCCAGCCATAATCTGATGCCCAAAGCTGTCATGGAAGAGTGAGGCTTTGATATCACCAGACCATATCATGATTTATTCTCTTTTTATTCAAGAAAGTTCAAATGTCTTGGGTTGATCAAAGACTTAGCTATCACCCTAACTCAGCTACCCATGAAGATCATGATGATGGACATTGTGGTAGCAGATGATCCCCCTAAGTTTGGCATGCTACTCTCTAGAGGGTGGATTAAGAGGCTGGGTGGAACATTACAAAATGATTTATCTTATGCCACCATCCTATTTTTTGGAGGAGAAAGAAGAAGGATATACAGGGAAGCTCAGCTGGCTTATATCATCAATGATGAGAAGAATCCCTCTAATCATCCTATCTACGCTGTGGACACTGACTTTGGGGCATGTATCCTCCAAATTGAAGAATCTCATAAGGCCCCAGTGCAGCTTAGGAAACTAGTGAACCAGGCTATGGAAGAAGAGGGAACACAAGCTTGGGATATGTTCTTTGATGGAGCCTGTTCAAAAGAAACCGTAGGAGCAGGAGTGGTGCTGGTGTCTCCAAAACAAGAAATCATACATCTACCTTTCAAGCTGACTTTTCAGGTCACTAATAATATAGCAGAGTATGAGGCTCTGATATTGGGCTTAAACGCTGCCAAAGATAGAGGAATTAGAAGCATAAAGGTGTTTGGAGATGCTGATCTCATCATTCAGCAAGTGAACAAAACATTCCAAGCAAGGCACCCAAGGCTGAAAGCATACAAAGATGGAATATGGAGACTGAAAGACTCTTTTGATAGTTTTTGTATCTCATATATCCCTAGAGTAAAGAATTAGCTTGTTTAGTCCCTTGCTGTGTTTGCTAGCATGTTCATCCCTCCCATGCCCCCTAAACTAGTTTATGAAGTCCAGATCAAATATAAACCATCCTTACCTGATAATGTCCAGCATTGGAAAGTTTTTGAGGATGATAATGAGGTAAGTAGGTTTTTGCATGTCATTGGTGAATTCTCTGAAATGCAAATTGATCAAGAGAATGAACCCTTGAAGGAAAATCCCTAGTCCTAGCTAAAGAACAAAATTGGCCGAGATAACATTGTACAACTACCTAGCAACCATGTACCTAGAGGACTAGTGCCTCTAGAGAAGCCGTTTGACCAAAATGATGTGCCTTATAAGGCTGCCCCAAAACAAGACCAACCTGTGGTCCATAAGCATAACATAGGGAGTCTAGGTCATCCAAAATATATAAATCTGTCTGCCCATTTGTCTGCTTCCCAGAGTTATGAATATTGGACCTTAATAAAGCAATTTGTTGATGTCTTTGCCTGGGAATACAGTGACCTTAAAACTCATGACAGAAACATCATCCAGCATAAAATTCCCTTAGAGAAAGGCACCATCCCTTTCAAGTAGAAGCTAAGACTAATAGCTCCTCCCCCTGATTGAAAAAAGAAATCAAGAAATTGTTGGCTACCAAAATCATAGTCCCCTTGAGGTATTCAAAGTGGGTAGCCAATTTGGCAGTAGTGAGGAAGAAGAGTGGAGAAATCAGGCTGTGCTTTGATTTCAGAAACCTGAACAAATGCTCTAAGAAAGACAATTATCCTCTACCCAAGATGGAGCATTTGCTGCAGAAAGTCTCAGGAGCCAAAGTGGTGTCTTTCCTGGATGGATTTTCAGGATTTAACCAAGTTTTTGTACACCCAGATGATCAAGAAAAGACTACATTCACCACTTCTTGGGGGGGACTTTTATGTACTCCAAGATGCCTTTTGGGTTGATGAATGCTGGAGCAACCTTTCAGAGAGCTATGGATATAGCATTTGTAGGAGAGAAGGATAAGTTTGTCCTTATCTGCCTAGATGATATAATAGTATACTCCAGTAGCCATCAAGATCATTTGTTGCACCTGAAGAAAGTGTTTCTAAAGTGCAGAAGGTTTGGGATATCAGTCAATCCTAAAAAATCACTGTTTGCTTTAGAAGAGTGCTTGGTCAATTTAGTGATGTCTAAATTGCAACTTTTAAATGTCAACCCGGGGCTCGTAAGCTGATGAAGTGAGG
>APFE030762876.1:0-21384 GCA_000404065.3 Pinus taeda | reverse complement strand
AGGAGGTTTATTCCTAATTTTGTAGAACTTGTAAAACACATCACCTCCATGCTGGAAAAGGGGTCAGAAATCAAATGGACTGATGTAGCAAGAAGATCTTTTGAAGCCATCAAAAGAGCTATTATGGAAGCTCCCACTTTGATCAACCCAGATTATAGCGAGGATTTCCATATATTTTCATTTGCCTTAGGTGACACCCTTGCAACGATTTTATTGCAAGCAGATGATGAAGGTTCAAAACATCCAGTGGACAAAGAACAATCCATGGAGGTCATGCAGTAGTTTCATTCGAGCATATGTGGAGGACACCGCTATTGGAAAACTAAAGCCCACAAGATCCTCAGAGCTGAGTATTATTGGCCCACCTTATTTTCTGATGTCTTTTCATTTGTTAAATCTTGTGATAGGTGCCAAAGATTTGAAGGAAAACAACAGTTGAAGTCCCTGCCCTTAAAGCCAATACATGCCAGTGGCCCTTTTCAGTAGTGGGGTTTGGATTTCATAGGGGAAATTAATCCACTTTCCAGTGGCCAACATAGATGGATCTTAGTAGCCACTGACTACTTCACTAAATGGATTGAAGCCATCCCTACTAGGAAAGCTGATCACTATGTGGTCATGAAGTTTTTGACTGAAAATATTTTCACCAGGTTTGGCTGTCCACACAAATTGGTTACAGATAACGCAACAACCTTTAGGGCGAAGGAGCTTGTGGACATGTGTGACTCAATGGGCATTAAACTATTTCATTCCACCTCATATTACCCTAAAGGCAATGGTCTAACAGAGTCTTCCAACAAGAGCCTGATAAGGATAATCAAGAAGCTACTGGACGACAACAAAAAGAACTGGGATTCCAAGCTGAAGTATGCATTGTGGGATAACAGAGTGACTACCAAGAGATCCACAGGGAATTTCCACTCAAGCTGGTATATGGCATTGAGGTTGTATTCCCAATTCAGTTAACCCTCCCTATGGCAAAGTTCTTGCAGGAAGAGCAAAATGAGGAAGATGATATGGCAAAAAGAATTAGCGACCAGGCTGAAGTGCATCAAATCAGGGATCAGTTAGTTGACAGGTCTACAACACATCAGAAGAGAATCAAGGAAGCCTTTGACAAAAAGGCAAAGATAGACAATTTTCAAGTTGGGGACTTGGTTCTTAAATGGGATGCACTCAAGGAGAAGAAAGGCAACTATGGGAAGTTTGATGCTCTATGGGCTGGACCTTTTATCATTTCTCGGATCCAGGGGAACAATACTTTCTTGATGCAAATTATGGAAGGAAAGAAAGTTTTTGATGGCCCAGTTAATGGGTGATTTCTGAAAGGTTATGTTATTTAAGGTATTTTGGCCTTAATGTTGTAAATATTTTGTTTTATCAGTTGTAGTGTAGGCTCACTTAGACTCCATGCCCAATGGAACACTAGGAAATTTTGTTGATCTAGTTTTTGTAGGAAAGGCAATGATCTGCAGTTCTTGAGACCTCACAGGGAGGATCTCATCCCCAGAAGGAGCAAGTGTTAGCTCTGTTATATAAGGATGATTTTCTAAGGTCAGAAATGAGCTTGGTCCGCTTGGTCATGCTCAAAGGAAGCCCATAATGGTCATTTTCACCTTTTTCCTTTACCCAACTCATTCTCCCTCCATCTCTGTTTCCTCGGTTTTTCTTTTAAAAAACCACAAAACCCCTTTTTCCTTAAGCCCCAAGCATAAAGGCTTAGACCCACCATAAAACCTTAGCCATGTGAATTCACGCCTTTAAAAACTCATCGCCTCATCCTAGCTGTTGATCTTCCCCGCCAAACCAACGGCTCTCGTCACGCCCAATAAAGAAACCCGCACGCCCTTTTCCCAACCGTCCGGTCATCTCCACCGAGATCTGACGGCATTCGCTCTCCTCGTGCCCATAACCCGATCGAATGTTAGCGCACTATGAAAGCGGTTTTTCTCTCTCATCTGTCGCTACGTGTCGATCGCTGAGTGGGATTGCACGCCCCCGCCCTTTTACCACTTTATGCTCAAAGGCGGTGCGATCAATACTATTTACCTCTTAATCGCCCGTCTGTTAAACTCCTGCGTAGCTTCAACGCCCGATCACCATTAGATCTGGCCGCACAAGATCTAATGGCCTAAAATCAATCCGCTCCCACCTCATCTGATAACCCTACAAAGCCATTTTCTGCCGTCCATTTCCGCAATCCAATGGCCATTATCTCCGTTCATCTAACTCATCAGTTCACCCATGCACCCCATATCCTTTAACCACTCCATTTTTCGAAGGAAGAAGGTGACTAGCATGCCTGTACCAGTTGTAGTAAAGCCTCAACAACCATGTTTAATAGGCAATATGGCTAAGGGAGAGAAAGGACAAGCATGATCCTGTAACGACATTTACTAGTTATGGAGCTACACTGATATGGACACTCCAACTACCTAAGAGGACAACACAACACTTGAAAGGATCAAATTCACCCACTGAGGTAAGCAAGCATGTTCAGAGACTCCATCAGGCGGTTAAATGCAGTTGGTGGTCAATTATGACCCCTCCATACCTAAATGGCCCAAGTGCCCTGTAATGTAAAATCTATAAATACCCAGAAACAAGATGTAATCAGGGTTGATGGTTGATGTTTTGATGTAAGGTTCAACTTTTGGAGACTATGGATATTCTGCCACTTGCAACGTCTCGTCTTCATTTTCAGCTAATACAAGCTTCTTTTGTTGCTAATTGCTCACATTCCATTTTCTCTCTATTCTAAGCAATGCTTGATATGCTGTATTCTTGATCTTTAAAGTTTAGCACTAAAAAGTTGTCATCCCTTCTATGTGTTAAATTGTTGAATGTATCATTGAATAGGTTATCCAAGTTTCCTTCTATCTAGTGTTAAAGAGTTGTCATCCTGTCTATGCATTACTAGAATAGATTTATAGGCTTCTTACTGGTTGCAGCTAGCCATCACATGGTCTTGTGCATCTGTTGGTGTGGTCAGTATTCTCCATATTCACCTTATCTCTAAACTGTGAGTAGTTGGTGGTCTAAAGGCTTTTAGTCTGGGGGTGTTCACGCATCTCTGGAGTGAAACAAAGCAGAAGCGGTTATTTGGCTTGAACAAGAATCATTCCTTCCATTTATCCATTGCAACAATAAGTTGAATTTATATGTTACCTAGCATCTCTGAGCCACAACCTAGGAGAGTTTCTTGGAGCTCTAACAGGACCAACTCTTATATCATTTGGGAAAGTTGTGCATTCCACAAACTGAAAGAGTTAACATAATCTGAGAAGCACATACTTCTCTTATATCAAGGCATTTTGGTGTAAGTAAAATAGTTACACAATTACAAAGGTTCTGTTATTGGCCAAGAATGCATGAGACTGTTTCTAGATATATCAAAGGATGTACAATGTGTGCTACAAGCAAACCAAGTAATAGAAAATTAGGCTTGTACACCCAACTCCCAGTTCCTTCCTGCCCTTGGGAAAGTGTTTCCATGGACTTTGTTGGGGGATTGCCAAAATCTAGAAAAGGTCATGATTATTTGTATGTTGTTGTGGATAGGTTCAATAAAATGTGTCTTTTGATAACTTGTAACAAGTAGGTTACAACTGAACAAACAACAAAGTTGTTCTTTCAGAATGCATGGGTTCATTTTGGGTTACCTAGTTCCATTATATCTGATCGAGATTCTCGATTTGTTGGGAAGTTTTGGTCAAGTCTATGGGAGTTAATGGACACCAGATTGAAGAAGAGCACAACATTTCATCCACAAACAGATGGTTAGATAGAGGTGGTCAACAGAACAGTGATCCAGTTGCTCAGAGGCTATTACAGCAAGCATCCCAAGCTTTGGGATGAGAATTTGTGTTATGTACAACATGCTTACAACTGTGCCAAGCACTCTTCTATGCAGAGATCTCCTTTTGAGACTTGTTTTGGTTTTATACCAAAGTCTCCCTTGGATTTTGTCTTGGGTAAAGACATAGCATTTGATGGACACAGTGATGTTGGCAAAGCAACCAATTTCACTGAACAAATCCAAGAAATTCACCAGGCAGTAGAGGAACATCTGGAAAGAAGTTAAGCCAAGTACAAGGCAAGACATGACAAGCATCGAGTTGAGCATAGTTTTCAAGTTGGCGATCAAGTTTGGCTGTACATCAGCAAAGACAGAATGCAAGGTGAAGGTAAGAAGCTAAAACCAATAAGGCATGGACCTTTCAAGATACTTGATAAAATTGGTGAAAATGCTTTTCGCCTTGATTTGTCAGCTTATATGTAGATCTGTTCAGTCGTTAATGAAGAAAACTTGAGTTTGTATGAGCCTTCATTAATTGAAGATCCTGAAGAGCAAATTCAGTTGCCTTTTATTGAGGATCTGTTGCTTGAGTATCTCAATGAGTTACAGGAAGACACAGTTCTCGACAGGAAGGTGAGAACTATGCGTCGAGGGGATGTTGAGTACCTAAGAGTAGGACTCAAAGGTTCGAATCCAAGCAAAGCATGATGGATAGGAGTTTTAAAAGCGAGGGAGCTGTATCCTCACTTGATCGATGCCTAAAAATCAACTTTTGGTGGCCCAAAAGCTTTTCAGTGGGAAGGCGCGATCCAAAATGGATCTTGGAAAAACCTCTTAAGTCTTCAATTGCATTTAAAATGGGAAAAATGTTTCAAAGCCCCTTAAAGAAATACCGCATCACAGCCTTTTATCGCATCGGAGAAATATATGTTTAAACCATGAAAAATAGAGTATAACAGCAAAAACTTCATCGCATTCCATATATATATATATATATATATATATATATATAATATATATATATATTACAATGGAGCTTCATTATCAACATCGGGGAAAAACCAAAGCGAAGTGTTAAAAGACTGTGGCCTTGAGCAATAACGATCAATGCGATTTAATGAGGGCCGTTGATCAAGCGTGCAGATCAACTATCAATATCACATCGCGATAACATAGAGGACTTACCGAGGGCTTGAGGATTAGCGATATGTGATCGCCAATCGCGATATCACATGGCCAAGGAAGGACTTACCGGGGGGCCCAAGACATTGCGATATGCAATCACTGATCACAATATCGCATCGCAATGGCGCACTACGGAAATACAAAAGAGTGGGGCCTATGCAATATGCGATTGCGATCAAGGCAGACCCGACAGGGATTATAGGTGCAACAGTATAAAGTTTGAAATCCGATATGAAGTGTTTTTCAGTGTTTTAATGTATTTTGTGTATTTTTGTTATACACCCAAATATAAAGGGGACCATGGAATTTGAATCACTGTGACTTGTGATAGCGATAGAATGCGGACCCGAAAGGTTTATAAGGAAAACTCTATATATTTTGATGTCTGACTTTGGCAGATTTTCACTATTTTTAGAGTATTTTTTGTGTATTTCTCTGTGTAAATAGGGAAGCAATTATTTGGGATTTTTACCTGTGCTGGTCCTTTCCGTTTGAAAATAGGTGGCCACCATACCTTAGAGCATTTTACAATGATTGTTTAATGCTCAACAAGGATTTGAATAGATAGCGGCCGGAAGCCGAGAAGCCCGAGAATGAAGTTGAACAGACAGTACTAATAGGTTTAAAAGGAGCCATCCCATGACAGAAAACAAAGGATAGTCAAAGAGAGAGTAAGAAGTCAGAAATCAGAGGACAGAGGGAAAGAAGGAGAGGTTGTGTAACCAGCTAGACTCGAGGATTTCAAGCGAATCCCTGTTGTTTTGTCACTGTTGTGTGGAGACTTTGTTTGAGCTCACTCTTGTAAAATTCTGCTCTGAAGACATAATATAGGGGTCACACTGAAATCTTGGACCAGGAGACATAGCCAGGAAGTCTGGTGAACTCCTTGGTTATTTGTTGTGTTGATGTGTTGAATGTTACGTTTGCTGTCTGTTAAATTTTCTATATTACTAGCAATCTTTTCGATCCGTTGCACTAACTAATATAGACATTCCTACACATGAGTTTTTAATACCTTTATTTTCTATTTTAAGGTCATTTTCAGATCATATATATATCATGCATGCAACAAAGTTTACTTTGTCATTACTATTTCAATGTATGTGTGATTTTAGAAGAGCACTTATGAATTTCCTCACTATGTTCCCTTATAGTTCTTCTATGTTATGTTGTTAGGTTCTTTTCTATATACATAATAACTTTTCATTGTCCAAGAAGTGCATTAATTGTATGGAAATAGTTGTATCTATTTATTTTAACTACGACTACTTGGTCTAGTAGATTTTGTGAGACTTGTAATGGGACTTGCCTCTTCCTCCCAAGACCTATTTTTGGAACCCTAGGATTGTTACTAGATGAGATGGGGAAGTTGTAATATTTTCCACCTTCCCTTTGTGGTAATTAACCCAGTTCAATAACATAGATTAGTAGTATATCTAGTTTACACATACATATACATGGTTCCAGGTATGCATCACATACTAATTCATTTCAGGTTCTACTTAACTCGGTTCTCCTATTGTTATCATTTATCCTGCAATAATAACAACAATAAAAAAACATAAACGTAGTAGCCACAACTCATCCTTAGAGTTTTGCCTTTCTTTCTTGAGAATAAAAACCATTACCTGTACATAGTTATCTTCTAGAGTCCCCTGCAAGTTATTTATCACTTTGTACAAAAAATTATCACTTGTAGAAATAATTCACAGGCTTACAGAAGAAACCTTCCCCGCTACAGGTTATTTTATAAATCAATAGAAATTCTTGATCAATAATTGATTCAATATTTCCTAATCGTATCCTTTGGTATCATTTGTAAGGAACAAGAAGAAATGACTAAATTTAGCATATTCTTTTCAAATCTTTCTCTTGGGAATGTGAGGAGAGCTATCTTGGTCCTCCCAACAATAAGATGGTTTCTTTCTCTTCTAAGCTAGCTAACCCCAAGCTCTTTTCCTCCCCGTCAGAGAAATAGTTTAAAGAATTTCTCAATTCCTTTTCTAGAAACTAAATTCTCTTGAACCTCTAAGCAACGTCCTACTTATTTTTTGAGGTTCCAACTAGTCTTTCTATCCCACTAGTTTTTTAATTAGGGATCATTGTCTTTCTCCCCCACAACATTCCCAAGCAAAACCGAACCCATGGCATTTCTCTCCAGCCAAAACATATTTTTTTGATCTCTCTCTTTTCTTTTTATATATTGAATATTTCAAAAATATAAATAATTAAATTAACAGTGTTTTCCAAACTTTTCAACTTTCAATAGTAAATAAAAGATAAACCATAAATGATTCTTAGACACTTAAGTCATAGTTAAGTAACTAGGTGCATCACATAACGGATGATAATAAGCCCTCCTAATTTTGATGTTTCTGCTTAGTAGCCTTAGATGTTAACTAGGAGCATCACGTAAGGGATGATGATTTTCTGCTTGGTAGCCTTAGACATCCTTACATGTCTTTTTTGCAAGTCATTGAACACCAAAATCTATACATTCTAAAGAAAAAACTTCTTCTTCTATTAAAAATAAATTTAAATGTTGTCCATGACATTAGGAATTAGTTAAGCCTTTTAAAGTATGAGTTCTATTCATTTTTTAAATTAAAAGTTAAATCCAAAATTTCTTTAAAGAGAGGGAAATCTTTTATTAAATTTGGTTTATTTAGAATTTTTTTTCTTTTAATTATGGCATCACTAGGAGCATCACGTAAGGGATGATGATTTTCTGCTTGGTAGCCTTAGACATCGTTACATGTCTTTTTTGCAAGTCATTGAACACCAAAATCTATACATTCTAAAGAAAAAACTTCTTCTTCTATTAAAAATAAATTTAAATGTTGTCCATGACATTAGGAATTAGTTAAGCCTTTTAAAGTATGAGTTCTATTCATTTTTTAAATTAAAAGTTAAATCCAAAATTTTTTTAAAGAGAGAGAAATCTTTTATTAAATTTGGTTTATTTAGAATTTTTTTTCTTTTAATTATGGTCATGTACACATTTATCTGGTCACTAAAAGCAATTCTAATAGGTCATATAAAAACTTTAAACTCCTTATCAATTAAAAAATGAACATTAAATTATCCTTAAAAAAACCAATATTTTAAATAACTATTTAATTCATTAAAAAATTAATTAGCTTTATTTTAAATTTAATAATGACTTGATTTACTCTCTAAATTTAATACCTAATTTATTAGGTTCAAACTTTTTATATATATTATATATATATATATATTATATATATATATATATATACTATATAAAGAGTAAAGTCATAGAAATAAAACCTAGGTTTTTGAGTGAGTTATTATGATTTTAAAAGATTAAAAATTATTATAGTTATTAATTAGATATTCATGTTATTGATTAAAATAAGAAATCTCAGGTGAATATATAGTGTGTAGACATTTCACATAAAATTATCTGCATATTATATTTAAAGACAAATGTATATTACATTTAAAGACAAATAGTGTTCAACACATTCCAAACCAAGAAATTGCTTATGAGAAAATATCTCAACAAAACTCAACAACCAACAAGCTAATCTTACATATATACTATTGTAAACATTATTCCAAGCCCCCCTTTAATGATTACATTACACCATTAGAAAGGTTATTACAAGAATCATAATTACATATAGTCACATATGCAATGGTCTTCACCAACACTCACATCCACTCGTAAATATCCTAAACACCACTCTTTCTTCACCACCTCATCTTCTAGTTTTCTCTTGAACTCCATTCAAAACATAAACACCTCTAACCATATTTGATGAACTTGCATGATCAACAATGTTCACATACCTTATTCTGTCAAATTACATATCTTGTAACTATCACTAAAAGTAGCCAACTAGTGAACCATCCTATGGACAAGCTCCCATCTATCATATGACATAGCAGTGAACCATCCTATGGACAAGCTCTGATCTATCAGATGACATAGCTAGTTGTGTCTGAAAGTTATCTAAGATAATTGTCTAAGTTGAATGAGTTAAAAATTTGACCATACAACTTAACGTGTCTCACACACATGGATCTCATAAAAATAACTAACTGATTCTCTTGAAACCTAAAGCCCACCAAAACCCATCAACTTCTAAGAGACTCACACACTGTGAAAAATGTAGAAAACCACTAATTTAATTATATTCCTTTGTTGCACTTTTTACATTTCACAAAAACCAAGATAGAAAAATAAATAAAAAATAAAAATGACCGTGATCGAGTTGTTTCAAACACACAACACTCCTGCTCTTTCCATGAAGATCACGTTGGACGAGAAGAAAGTATCAGGCGTTGAACAAGTTTTTGTAGTTCCGATCTCTCATTCTGAGTGGATTCCCATCGCTTGATAATTTTCTGCACAATTTTTTTGTACATACGTAAGTCACAGGTCGATGCAAACATGTAAGTCACTTTCGAAACCACTGTTGCTACAGAACAATGCGTTGATTTAAACACTAGATTGCAGCCTCGAGAACTAATCTTCTACAACATTAGAGTAGAGTTTATGCAGTCGTTTCTGCGGGATTGTCGACCCTAAATTTGGGCGTAGTCACATTTCAAAACTCGGTAGATCTCAGTGTACACATCTTGGATCACCGAGGCATGGCAGGAGGCCTCAATTGAAATTTATCCCATTTTATTATGAAATTTTTTAATTTGTAAGTCGTTTTTGTTACAATATTTTGGACATGTTATAGATTATGAATATCACATGTCTAAAAACTCATAATTTATTTGGGAAAAAGGGCGTAACTACTTAAAAAAAACTCAATTTATCTGGGAAAAATGACATAATTACTTAAAAAAATATATCTCAGCGTGTATATTAAAAAGGATATTCTAGAATTATTCAATAGAGGTTAAATCCATACCATCCATCCAATATATTAATGATAATTAAAATTAAAAAGCCTAAAAACTCTAATTTTAAAATAGACATACTTATCAACATAACTAAATTCAAATAAAAACAAATAAAAATATATAAAGATTATATATCTTTTCTAATTAGAGAAATTTTTTGGATTCATGCTATTATCTATTAACATATTAATAAGAGAATTTAAATTTAGATCTAGTAATTTACATAATAGTTCATAAAAATACTCACTTAAAACTAATCATCTGCTATATTTTATACCCTCTTTCTTTATATATGTTTGGTTGATTAATATTAAAACAATAATTTTTAGAATATGCATAATAGGCCTTATGCACTTGAATCTGGAATGAATTGTAGAGTTTATGGCTTGAAATTTGGGTTGATCTTTGACGGAAAATCTTCCATCACTGGAAATATCGAATGATGTTGATGTTGCTCCCTTAAATCTGGAGGTGAATTTATCTGATTACGACCTATGTTACCAACTTTTCCTCTATCACGAGTTTTGCTTGCAGGATTCCAAATTTTCTCTAGAAATTGCCCAAGAAGAAGTCTGTTTATAGCAACTCTTCCTCTACCACGAGTTTCGCTTACAGGATTCCAAATTTTCTCTAGAAATTTCCCAAGAAGAAGTCTGTTTATGGCAGAGGTCATCCTTTGCAAATTTGCAACCATATTTGAATTGCCAATCAAACATGAACCCTTTGCATCTTTTTCAACACGTTAATTCCAACCTTTTGTTTCCTACAGCTGTGAAATACTGGAAATACTACAGCTATGAAATACTGGAAATATCCCCCCAGTAGTCATTGACATTATCAATATAAAAAAAATACTTTTCAATGTTCAAACAAATCATACATATACATATGAAGAGAATCCTTTGGCTATTGGCTTGGAAATATGAAATCCAATATAATCTGAACAAAAGTATTGATGTGAAAGAATTTTATAAGAAACAAGTTGATTGATTTGATGGAATTTAGCTATGTTGCACAAGTTTCTGGTACTTGTATTTCTCTTACAATTAGAAGTATTGCCCAAATTTACAAGGAAACGTTAAATTGGAAGTGGCAATAATATAATATATTAAAATTTAATATATATTAAAAATAAAAATACAATAATTAATTTATTTTCTTCTAAAACTTGCTAATCCAATTCCACTCTTGCAAAGAAATATGTAAAACCGAAATAAATTGCAAAATATTAATTCATCACAATTTTCTTCAATCATGTGTTTCAATTTTCTTCCTTATGTACTTAGCCAATATATATATATTCATCTATTTATGTATAGAGAGTAAGAAAACAGTTAAGCATATTTTAATGTTAATTAAAAAAGTTAAAACGAATAGAGTTTAAAATCCACATTATTTTAAAAAGAGTTTTGTATAATGAAATTATAAATTTACAAGTTTAATTATATTTTTTATCTTTAATAAATATGACATTTAAATAAAAAGAATGTTCTTTTTATAATATTTATATTTGCATAATTTCAACTTCTTTTTTTTGGTTAGTATTCCATCTTTTGTCCATTCAGTTAGCGCTATAGTGATGGTTTTTCCTGTGGCCAACAATCTTCCTAAATTCTTTTATATCCATCGGCCATCTGCATATATGAGGAGAATGAATAGCTTTCCAATGACAAAGATCATGATTGGCTAGGCACCTCATCTTCATTTGGATAGAAGGGATTTCCATAAACATGTTGTTTCTCTTAGTTCCAGGCCCATATCTAGATCTAAACCCAGCTGCATACCCTTCCCTTCGCATAGTTCCATCAATTTAAGCAACACCCAAGCTAGAAACGTCACATACACCTATGTTTGCACTTATTCATTGCAGTGAAGCTCCCAAAACGTCAAAAATCAGTTGCAGTGGAGCTCCCGAAAAGCTCCAAAGTACCTGTTGAAGTTCCCGACGGTTTTGGAGCATTTTCGATCAGCTCCCAAGCTCCCAGGAGTGGGGGAGATTCGGGTACATGCTATCCAATGCCTGGGAGCGGTACCTGTGTAACTATGGAATTTAGTCTAATCTAGATTCAAACAAAATTTATTGGTTTTAGTTCCTAATCCAACTTGTTTCATTGGCTATGCATATGACTAGTATCTTTGTCATTTGACATCTCAACTAAGAGCTATAAAATTGCTACATCCCTTCTCAATTTGTATGAACCTTGCTTCCCAAATGTCATCATGCAAAAGAAGAGCACGCCAACATCAACATTAGTTAATACCTCTTTCTTGGAGAGAATTCATGAAATAAAAATTGATTGGGAAGAAACAAAATCGAGTAAAAATTCTATTGAAATTGACATAATTGTACTTGAAAGTGGTAGCCATTTTCTCATGATAACTTGAAAAACGATCTTGGGGTTTTTATGCTGGAAATCTTGAGGAAAGTTTATCAAATTCATGTTTTTTTTTTTTTTTTTTTTTTTTTTTTTTTGTTTTTGTTTTTTGTTTTTTGTTTTTTGTTTTTCCAGCATGTTAACCGTTGATTACTTTCAGGAGAAGATTCATACACTTGCCACAAAATCTCAAGTATAAATTCCACAAACATAGGTTTTTCCTTAGCCCTTGCAACCTTCGTCAGACAATCATCTTTTCCTTTGGGATAAAATGACAGTTTCCCCATAAGACCCCGTTCAATGCTATGGAGCTTGCCCCAATCTTGGAAACATAGAGATCAAAATAATAATCTATATAAAATCTCCATCTATCTAGTTCACAAGCAACGGAATATTGCCTTTGTGTGGCCCTTATTCAAGGAAGGTTCACTCACAGGCTAATTATACTTGACTATATGAGGCATTCCATTTAAACCTTGTGTAAATTCCATGTCCATTTCCTTCTCCGTCAGACAAATCAAGTTTTCTCCCATTAGAACCAACAAATTAAGGATCCAAAGCATCCAACATTGATTCTAACTTTTGAATGATTGACTTCCTTGCTTCCTTCTCCAAATGATTTGATCCCACAATTTAATTGAATATAAGCAAGATATTATCGAAAAGAGGGTTGAATAAGCACAACAACAAAGTTTAAAATGAGGCAATCTTCACCTCTAATTTTCTTTTCACCTAAACAACAAGCATTGGAAAACATGACTACCATTAGTGTTTGAAGACCTATGTGGTGGATATGTTATTGTAGTGATGTTGGAAATTGCTCCACAGTAGACATTTTTTCTTGTCGATGTTTCGAGTCTAAACCAAGACCCATCTTCAGGATCTAAACCCCTAAAAACCCAAGGAAGACATTGAGGAGGACCTTTGGTGGTATATGAACCAAGCCAAGCTGTGTTCGGCCATATAATCTTCCCATTGCTTCCAATATACACTTTTCTAGAAGTAATGTAGGACCACTTGCATCATTGCTTTAGAGGCTCGTTTCATAAAGATCACACACAATTTTACACATGGTGCTCCACATCCTCGTTTAAAGCCATTTCCCTCCACTTCATCACACACTATGGACCATGGCTTTGGATGACATCCAACACATTTCGATCCATCTCGCACTACGATGGCTAATGGCTCTTAATTTTTATTTAGCTTTGACATAGAGAGTTGAATACCCTGTAACTACAACAGATCTGAAGTAATGGGCAGCCTACACATGCAAGTCAAGAACGATGACAACAGTAGGAAATCATAGCAACCTCAATTTATGTGGATCATTTACAACCCCATTTACATGCATCATTTACAACCCTGAAACCATAACCAAAATAGCGGAGGGGCTGTAGTGGTATTAAAAATCGTCAGGGGAGGGGTTTTATATTAACCTGTTGCTCCCACGTTAGGCAAACACAATTTTCAAAAAACAATAAATAGTGGATCCCCCATTTATGTTAAATTTTGAACGAACGAGGGGTTTTGCGTTTGAACTATAGCCATCGATTTGATCTGGCGGGTCCATTGCTTCTCCGAAGATGTACATTCTTTAACCATAACACCAACACTTAACTAGAACACTTGTAAGTCAATACCACAACCATCAGGCTATCTGGATTCTCTATCACTTTAATGTTATAACACTTTGCATTTACATTTTGATTGATCAATGGGTGCTTCACTGAACACTTGGCTCTCACCTCAATTATCTTTGCTGCTAGGAACTTGCTATCGGCATTTGTTGCTCTTCTATTTACTTCAAACTTCCAAGCTATGTCTGAAAAGTAGAAAGGTTAAAATACAACCACTCCCACTGATTTGTAATGGATAGAGAGAATAGTAGACTTCTCAAATTGTGCTCTTTGACCAAGGTGTTTACAACATACAATTTCTTTCCTCATTATACCATTATTATCGATCCAGACTATGGAAGATAACATTAACTTTTTGTTTTAGAGAAAGGATATTGTTGATGCATATCACATTACACACCATATTTGGAGAAGCACATGTTGTAGTAGCAACATAAGCCTATTTTTATTCACATTCTTAGGAAGGAATTACAACACCACATTATATATTTTCATAACTAATATACTGATGAGGAAGGGGTAGCAACATGTGTAGGCATTCAGATCTTTTACTTGTTGTTTTCCCTGCTATGCTCAATTAGAATTCCCAAGGAATTATGCTGCAATAACTTCAATTAATGTTGAAATCCAAAGCTAAAATACTTGGTCTAAATGATCCATATTTGTCTATGATCATTGTTTCGCTGAAATATTTCTATGGATTCTCTGTCGAAATATTCAATCTTTGTCACCATCAAATGTTAAATTGGCCTGTTGCAATGCATAAGAATCATTCTTGTGTAGTGGTTATCCAAGCTTATTGATTCTTCAAGAACATATTGCAAGTGATATTTGTAATTAGTTGGAGCCATTTGTACTAACCAAATCAGTTGTGGCTTTGCATTTTTCACCATACAACACACCTAATAGTTTTGTTTTCCTATTTATCTTGAATTACAAAAACCATTTTTGAGACCATTGTTTTCCAAAAAGGCTACCAATTAAAGAGATCATCATTTTGCAAGTGCTTGTATAACAACACAAAATTTTGTAGTTGTGAAGAAACCCTTGGCTAGGTGCTACTTGGGAACTTTTACTCCTAAAATACTTTAAGGCTTTAGATAAAATCATTTTATGTACTAACAAATGTGAAACTTTTTGATCTTTCAGCAAAGAAAGAGATCATTATTTTGCATCTAAGCTTCATTAATGAAAAAAACATTTTAGTCAAATATTTAAACTTTCTCACACTTGAGATCCATTGGATAGGTAGGCACTAGATTAGGACATGAGTAATATTTTAACTCTTTCTGACATTTTTATTAGAGGATGCTCCAATAAAACCAAGAAATGAACCCCTTCATTTGCATACCCTTTTCATTAGGGTGCAATCAAAACCCTAAAAGGGTTGATTTGCAGTGTGATAGGTGCACCAAAGAAATGCTACATGGAATAATGATTACAATAGTATATAGGCAAGATTAGTTCATTGGTTGTTGAGTTTTGTTGAGTGATTTTCTCAACAAGCAATTTCTTGGTTTGGAAATTGTTAGATCTTATAAGCACTATATATGTGACATGTAATTTGGTTTTGAGTGGAGTGAATATATGAATACTTTTGTGAGTAATTTGTGCAACATATCTTCTCCTCTAATTTCTTTCTTGTTATTAAAGCCTATTTTGGTCTGATTTCCTTACAGGAAGGCCTAGAAAATGAGAGAGATTGGAAGGTTTTTATACTTTGTACACATATTAGTATAGGTGTGTACGGATTATTGGTGTGTAAAAAAATTATTGTTATTTGTTTTATGTGACGAGTTTTATTGTTATGTGCAGAATCCTGTATAATCCATGAGCCACTTTGTAATAGGTTTGAACTAACTGATGCAAATCATGAAGAAATATCTAATGATACTCATGAATCTTAGGTGGAGGATCTATTCCAATTTGTTCCATGTTGGAGTGTGTGTTGCTTTTGGAGTAACTGATGGTCGAAGGTACTCCAGACAAACTAGGAGGCGACATCTAATACCTATCTTGCTTCAATGCTCCCTATCTACCTCAAATCCACCTCTGCGCTAGTGACCATCACAAGTGTTATTGCAGATTTATCCTTTCATTCATATCTAGAGCACTTTGACTATTGTGAGGTTCTATGGTGTAGGGGAGGATCATTTCCTGCATAGGGGATCAAGTGATAGAGAGGAAGAATAAAAATTGTTGAAGTCTAGTGGTGAGACCTTCTCCCAATGTCAGACCACTGACGTTAGATATTGGCATACTCTACCATTTACGCCAAGGTTTTTCTAGATATTGCATTGTTGTGTGTATTAAAGTGACAATGGTTGGCCAGGCCAATATATACTGCACCAATGTATCGATGTAAATTGATTTGAACATGGGAAACATAATTCCTTATTTTTTATTCGAAGGAGGCACCTTTCGATACTTACATATTGACTTCCAATAAAGAGGGATCCTATATGGCTTCCAAAATAGAGAGCTCCAACGAGAAACCCATATGAATTTCACGCAAGAGTATACTTATGAAATATATCCCAACACTCAATGTTCAACTAGTGGTTTCCATCCGGTTACCATGCAGTGCAGGTTCCATGGTGATGTGAATCTTAGAATTAGATAAAGATGGGAGGTACATGTTTAAATCTATTTTCTATGACGAGTTTTCGAGAATAAAGTCAACGGAGTCAGTCTAGAGCATAAAGAGGTTTTGGTCAGAATCCAATGGACTATTGGAAGTGTTGGGCTAGAACGTTAATGTTTACTAGATTGAAGTACATGAGGATGATCATGTTTAGTATATGAATATGATAAATCCTAAAATTCATGGAATTATTAATCAAATTATGGTTGGTATTGCATGGTCACTGTGATGTATAATTTGTTCTTAGTTAAATAATTTGTTTGTAAAAGTGCAAAAACAACTAATGAAAAAAGCAATATGATCAAACTAGTGGTTCTTGATGTTCTTCGATGCCGAGAGAATGCATCACTAATTTGATTGTGTGATTCTGTTATACGTTGATGGGTATTTTTATACTTCGGGCTTCAAGAGAATCAACTACAAGTTATTTTTATGAGATCCATGTGTGTGAGACAGGTCAAGTTGTATGGTCAAATTTTGAACACATTCAGTACCTAAACAACTATTCTAGATAATTGCCAGATACAACTAGCTATGTCATCCAATAGATGGGAGCTTGTCCATAGGATGGTTCATTACTTGGCTAATTTTTCTTACTCTATGTAATTTGGTAGAATAAAGTATTTTAACATTGTTGATCATTCATGTTTGTCAAACACGGTCATAGGCGTTTATGTTTTAAATGGAGTTCAAGTGACAACTCAAAGTTGAGGTGGTGAAGAAAGAGCGGTGTTTGCAAGATTCTAGAGTGGATATGACTATTGATGAAGACCCGTCATACATATGTGACTATGTGTAATTTATCTTGTAATAATCTTTCTAATTATGTAATGTAAGCATTAAAGGGGGGACTTTGAATAATTCTTACAATAGTATATAAGTAAGATGAGTTTGTTGGTTGTTGAGTTTTGTTGAGAGATTTTCTCAACAAGAAATTTCTTGGTTTGAAAACTATTAGATCTCATAAGCACTATATATGTGGCATGTAATTTGGTTTTGAGTGGAGTGAATATATGAATAGTTTTCTAAGTAATTTGTGCACCATGTCTTCTCCTCTAATTTATTTCTAAACTTCTTTTTCAAAAGTAAAACCACTGAGATATGTCATTAATAGTCATTGCATGATACGAGCTTAAAACATCTTGAATGCACCTTGGCTATGATGTGGAACATATAGTGAAATCTATTTTGGACAAATTCCAAACATTAAGGGGATGAGAACACCTAAATAAAAGTTGGAGAAGAGAAAAATCCAGTAGATTTTGAGCCAATATAGAGGAAGTAAAATTATTTTGATTAGGTTAATTTGAGTTACAACATGTTCAAATTGTTCTAACATCAATCATACTCAACATGGGTTCCATGGTGAAATGCAGTCACCATAGGCATCATGGTTGAGAAAAATAGTTTATAAGTAACAACATTGATTAAATGCTATTAATAACATCTAAATAATAACATTATTATTAACAATATACCAACAATAACATTAACAATGCTACATCAGGATTAAAAACGTATAGGGAATTTGAATCTTGAATCTCACAATTTACATAATACATCATAACATGACGATTGCCAATTGAACTATCCCATGGGCTAATATCATAATCTTAACATTAATACTAATAACATCAATATTAATAGTAGCATCATTAATAACATTAACAATATTATATCATTGACCATAATACATTAATTATAACATTATACACTATTAGAATCATTAATATAATAATATTATTATATCTAACAACTCATCTTAATGTAATATTATAATACTATTACTTTAAAAACATTATGTTTAGTCATTAACAATATTTTTGATGTTATTAATAATATTAATATAATTAGCATTAAAATTAATAATGTTATTGTTTTTTTTTAAGAATTGAAGTTCATGATTTTATTATTTATGATTATAATATATTATAATATTGATATTAATAATTAATTATTAATGAATAAAATTATAAGGTTACTTAAGTTGATGTTAATGTAATAATATTGTTCTTATTTTTTTAGATATTTTTATTAAAACAATTATTAATGTTACAATAATAATGTTTGTTATAAATGTTGATTTTAATATTATATGTTAATTTTAAAATGTTAATATTAATATTGAATTAAAGTTATTTTTTTAATACTATTTATATCGTAAATGTATTCCCATATTTTTTTTATTTTTAAAGAAATAATTTTATAAACAGAATTATAATAAACTTTCATCATTACTTCCTTTACCCTTATTCATTAGCAAATAGTACCATTCACCTATAAATTTTAAAAAGTTCCCGTTTGCTAATCTAATGAACATATGACTACATCACAATGTGTTAAACAATAATAATCTGACAAAGCAACAAATAATAAATGATGTTGAAATGTGATAAATAATAAATGTTGTTGCAATGTGACGAATATTAATCATCATCATAATGTGATGAACAAAAAACACTATTAGAGTGTGGAGCAATGTCACAAAGTTATGAATAACAAACATTTTTGCAATGTGCATAACAACAAATGTCTTCCCATTGTGATCAACAATGAACCTCATCGCAATATGGCCAATAATATGACTTTAATAACTTTAAAGGTGTTTGAAACACGATGAACAACAAATGTTGTCATAATGTGTTCTACAACAAATGACGACATTATGTGATGAACAATGAACAATTTTGCAATGGGACGAATAATAAACATTGTCACAATGTGAAGAATGCCAAACACCATTGCAATGTTCCAAAAAAAAACACCATTGTAACGTTGCAAGCAACAAACACCCTTGCAATGTGACAAATAATAATTGTCATTGCAATGTGACGAGCAACAACAAATGTCACAACGTAACGAACAATGCCATATTATGAATAATCAATGTTGTCACAATGTGTAGAATAAGAAAAGACACTCCAATGTGATGAAAAATATATATAACCACAATATGAACTGAAATATAAACTTATAAACTTTAAAGTTGTTTGAACCATGATGAACAACAAGTTATGTTACTATGTGATGAATAATAAACATTGACACATTGTGACAAATATTAAATGTCATTACATTATGATGAAATTTTTTCCATTGTAATGTGACAAATAATACCCATCATCATAATGCAAAAAACAATAAATGCCCTTGTCATGTGGTAAACAATAAAAAAAATCACAATGTGATAAATAATGTTATAATGTTATGAAAATCAACATTGTCAAAATGTGATTAACAATAAACATCATCTCAATGTGACAGACATAAATATCATCCAATTTTCCAAAAAATGTATATATACGCTAATGGCATATGCATTGTACTATGGGTTGACCATAGTTGATATACGTTAACATAGTCGTGATTGTAAAAAATGTTCAAGCATGGTCAACGATAGTCAACATGGTCGAACATGGACATAAATTCCCAACATCAAAATAGTAAATCATGGTCGCTATGTTCAACATTAATACATGGTTGACCATAGTCAACATAATCACATAGTCAACATAGTTAACTATATTCATACATTCAACACAGTCAACCATAATCAACATATCCACATATAAAACATGATAAACCATAATCACCCATAATAAACCTACTCAAAACTTAATTAACCATTCTTGAAACAACTCAAAAACAGTCAACCATGGTCACCATAATCAACCATGGCCACCATGATCATCGATGGACATTCATGCTTAACCACTTTATCAAGCATAGTTAACATGGTCAACCATATTCGTCTATTGTTAAATTTTCCATCCATGGTTAGCCATAGTCAACCATGATCAACCATAGTTAACCATTCTCTTACAAACTCATATGTGGTCAAACAAGCTAACCATGGTTAAACGCAGACGACAAGTTCAGTTATAGTCAACCAGCTCAACAATGGTCAACCATAGTTAACATTATCGTTAGTGGTCAACCATAATTAACCATAATTGATCATTGTCAATCCTTGTCATCAATGGCCTACCATGGTTAACTATGGTTAATTCTTTTCAATCCTTTGCCAACCATGGTCAATCTTCATCAACCTTCTCAACTATGGTCAACCATCATCAACCATGGTTCACTCTCTTTAACCATTTTCAAACATGGTCATCCATAGTAAATGATGGTTAATGTTAATCAACCTTACTCAGCCATATGCCTTACTCAGCCATATGTTAAACATAGACAACCATAATTAACCATAGTCCACAACAATAAACCATAGTTAATAATATTCAACCATTGTACACCATAGAAAACATGACAAATTTTGGTCAATCAAGGTCAAACACAACCAATCCATTTTCAATAAGGGTTTTTATTATATCTATTTCTTGAAGATAGTCTCTGGCTGAAAATTGTGCCAAGAAATCAACTCAACCAACTTTAGGCTCAAGCTAGCCCTTGAACGAGAGGGGGATCCCTAAGATGTTATGACACTTAATGCCATGACAATGAATGATAGAATTTTAAGCACAGTGGCCAGATTTAGGTGTCTTTTAAGAGGTGGTTGCTTAGGGTTTCAAATCCCTACATAATAATTAAACCTCTTCCTTCTTAAGTTTGACCAACGATCCAATATCCAACTATAATAGTATAGCAATCTTTAAAGAGTGAACAAAAGATATAAGAAGATATCTCAGTGATCGAAGATTCAATCTAAGTAATTAAATCACAGGGAAATTCTTAAAGTGTGAGAAGATCTCTCATCATCTCAACACAATATAAATCTCAATTTCACAACAGAAATAATCTAATGATGCAGAGGAGATCAAAGTTGGCAATATGTTTACTTGATTTTCCCAGTACTGAACATAACCTTGCAGTGGAATGTTAAGGAGGTTGATTCTC
>APFE030762873.1:0-15229 GCA_000404065.3 Pinus taeda | reverse complement strand
TCAGCTCATTATCCAGGAGTGACCTAGAGACTCCCTTCAGGTACCTTGGAGCCTGCATGCCTTAATGGCAGGTTCTTCGTGTTCGACGCGAGGTTTTCATCATTGGCCTTCGATCGAACAACTTCGCCGGTGTTCGACATCGGCTCCTTCATTCACATGCCGTGGATTGTACCTATAGTACCTTGAGGACCATCGTCATCATTGGTGGCCCCTCTCGCGTCTGTTAATAGCTCTCATCATTGGCTGGTAATCAGGCGATGTTCAAACATGTTCGACTTCGACTCTTGTATTCACATGTTTGAACTTGTACTTTGTTCGGGTTGGGATGGAGCGCAAGAACCTGGTTCTAGTTCATTGTGAGCCAGGTTACGATTTTGTGGGACATCATTACATGACTCATTGATGGATGGCTGCGACCATGCCTGAGTCCTTTAAGGATGGCTGCGACCATACCTCTTATAATTATGGTCTTTTCAGCTGGGTGGCTACGTCCACGCCATAGACCTTCTTCATATGTCTTTTGGATGGTTGTGCCCATGCTTAGACTACATGTAATTGAAATATCAGTTGTATCTGCCTACAGGTTCTCCCTGGTGGTGTTCCAGTCCAGTGGTCTTGTAAAGCATTTCACCCCTCCCACTCTCTCGGGCTTCACGCTTTAGGGGGCATCTGTTACACAGTAAAATGTCACTGTCACCCTGTCAGTCTCCCTACTGTGTCATAAAATCACATTCACCTTGACTATGCCCTCTGAAATGGCTAAAAACCCTCTTTGCCTAAGTTATTTGAATCATCGCGACTGTTCATTAAATAACCGCGCTGACTGGCGGAGGATAATGTGACTGCTGCGCTACCAGCGCGGAAGCACACGTGTTTTCCCCGCTGGTCCAATTTCACGGACAGCGCACCCTCCGCTTGTATCATTGAGCGCTAACCAAACCTCTTCTATAATAGATTTGCGATGCCAGCGTGCCAGCCCAGTTTTGCACCCGCGCTGATCCTGTTTAGGCGAGTTTGTTCTAACAGCCAGCCTTCCAGATGTCTCCAGACTTGGCTGTTAGCATTGTTGAGGTTGCCATCCTTTCTCTGGCATGCCTGTTCGACTGATCATCCACTTATCATGGGGGAGAGCTCATCCTTTACCTATTCATGGAGACTCCTTCTCCTTTATAAACCTCCACCATTGCCATGAGCAGCTAGTTTTTTAGTTTGGAACATATAGACATTGATTGAGGAATTCTTAGTGCATTAGTGTTGTTCATTGTAGGCATTTGGTGTGTTGTGTGAGGATTGCTTTTGAGCTTGAGGAAGGTCATAAGTTTGTTGCCTTGTATGTGAGAGAGAGACCTCTTTGACTTCGGAGATCCACTTCAAAGGTGAATGCTTGGAAGACATGTTGGCTGGACCCTCTAGAGAAGGACTCAACGTTAGGACTTCGGTTGTACCTTACTCTATTTTCTGATTAATAAAGATAGATGACTACTCTTATGGTTCCATTTCCATTTGTCCTATGAATGATTAATGTAAATTGTATCCTTCCTGACTGATACATAGTTGTTTTTAGTAGATTTTACGCTTGTGTTTGTTCTCTCTTTGCTTGTGCAGGTGTCCGTCCACGAGGATAGTGGAGGACTATGATCGGCTGGGGCGAAGGAGCGAGAGGATCATCTCTTCGACAAACGTAGCGTTGGAATCCAAGTAGGTTTCTTTTACCAAATTGTTAATTACAACTAGGAACCTGCAGTGTAGCATTGTTTGATTGTTGCTAGACCCCCTTTGGGCTAGTAGGGATCGCCTCTATCCGTAGAGGGGATTTACCTCTCCAACACATATCATCGCTGAGGTAGGAATTCCCATACTTAGATTAAAACTGACCAGAAAACTAACTACTGCTCTGAAATAGGAATGATCTTGTAATACATCACAAGTATAGACATATATAGACACAATATGGACACAACCATATGTTTATGAATAGTCCACAATATAATGAATACAAAATTCCTCGCAGGCTGGATGGTGGAAACTAGATCTAGGGTCTTCATTTCTACTTCCTGAAATAGTACGATTCTATCCATGCGAATGAATGTGTCGAAGTCGAACATGGTAGAAACCACTCGATTACCAGTCAATGATGTACACTGTTAACAAGTGTGAGACAAACCACCAATAATGTCAATGGCTCTCAAAGTACTCAGTACAATCCATGAGATGTGAATAGATGCGTTGATGTCGAACATGTCATGGAATCCTTTGATCGAAGGTCAATGATGCAACCTATTGTCGAAGGCGAGAAACCTACCATTGAGGCATGCAGATCCCAAGGTACTGACGATTTCTAGAGCATCTTTCTAGATAAAGAGCTAAAGTCGATAGAAAGCGATCCGTCATAGGCAAGCCCACAACACGAAATCATAGATCAAGTTTGAAGAAATTTAGTTGTAAGGACTAACTCAGGGATGGTCAAGATGGATAAAAGATATTTTGCAGATGAATGGCTTATTTGCACTGACCTCTTGAACACATAACGACACAGTAGATGGTTTGGTGACAATTGACCCAAAGTTAATACCCAGAAACTAGCTGAAGGCTTTCAATGTGGTTTGATAAATTGTCAGGCAAAGGATTTCCCAACCCAGGTGAATAAAAGTGTCGTGTTCAAGAGTGGTTACAAAGTATGACAAACAGGCTCATTTTTGTCTCTTTTCCCCCACCATTTCTGGCAAGTACCTCTTTATTTTTTACAAGCTTGAGGAGGATAACATTTGCTTGATTATAAGCTCATCCTTCGGATGAGTCCAACTTAGTTTAAATTCGAACCCTAAGAAGGAGTGGTCTGTTCCTGTTTGTAATTGAACAGGTCCTTTACTGTTAAATTTTAACGAGTCCAGTATAGGATAAACTCGGCGTTTTTCATTTTTAGAGAGTCTGAAAACTTAAGAAGACTCCAGGGTTGACCTTTTTCGTAAATTTGTGTCTCCCAAGCCCGAAAAAGTATAAAATAATACTTGAGAGAACTGCTTGATCTCTTACGACCAAGGAGTACTTTTCGTAATTAGTGCCGCTGATCCGAAAAAGTAAAAAAGTGATCAATGACACGTCGTTTTATGACCAATATCGAATTTGAAACGACAAAAATCCGGAAATATTTTCATGTTTTTATGGTCAGAAAAGGGTTGTAAGAGGACCGTCGTTTTAGCTCCATTTTAATGAGTTAAAAAAAAAACTCGGCAATCTTTTCATATTTTAGGAGTCAGAAAAGAGCTTAAAGGTGACTCTAATGTTTTTTTCGTCGAAAATGACTGATTTCGCCTAAAAAATCTGTTACCCTGAACAAAAACTCAAACATTACTCATACTTGTTTAAAATGGATAAAAATGCTGCAAAAGTTACCTTTCTAAAGTGAAACATAAATAAATTTACAATTTATTTATTCAAAAAAATTATAAAAATGGTTTTCGTCAATTCATTTTTACCGTTTGAGGTTTGGGTTAGAAAAGAGGGCTTTTGGTCAGAAACTTCCCGTGAAGATTGAGGAAAATCCGTCCGTCAGAATCGAGCACCGTCTCCTCTAGGTAATCCACATCATCCTACTCTTCAATTTAATCCGTCTCAAGTTGTTTTTTAGGGTTTCATCTCATTTTTTAGGAGTTTTAAGGTCAAAAAACCCACGCGCGGGGACCCACAGGTATAACACAGGGGACCCGCATACCCCGACTTTTTCGCAATGGGAAAAAAGTCAAGGGTCCACACTTACCATGAAGGTAAGGTGTGGGCCCATGCACTATCTCTAACAGAGAGGGTGTGTACCTTGCGCAAAGGTTTTTAAACCCTAACAAACTCAAATTTCACCCAAAAATTTCAATTTTATATATTCTAATTCGCCTTTTTACTGAATGTAGGGTAAACATCATGCTTGATTGGCAAGAACGAGAGCATGAGGATGTATATCTTTCCACGATAAATCATCAACCTTCGATTGATGCATTGAAGGCATGCGGCTTGTACAAATTCTAGGCCATACCTAGCATGAGGGCCCAGGTGGACTTTCTGCAGTGGCTGGTAGATAGGTGGAGCATACAGGACCAGTGCTTCTTCATTGGTGGCCACCAGCTCCAAATAGAGCCGGCAGACATATACTTTTTGACTGGTTTTCCTAAGAGAGGTGAACATTTGACTCTATTCGGGGCTAGGGAAGGTGGCTAGTCTGTTGATAGCCTCTGGTTAGAGTACTGCAATGTCCAGACTAGAGACAAAGGGATATATATCAAAACCATATCCCGTCCTGAACTCATGGTGATTGTATTTATAGTTACCAGACTTTGCGGGAGCGCAACACTACACATAGCCACTGGATCCCAGATGCAGATGGCAGTTGACTGCTTTCGAGGAACCATTTTCAACTGGTGCGATGCTGTGTTGGCTAATGTAAAAGGCTAACTGACTAGGGCCAAGAATGGACAAATAAAGACCTTTGGATATGGTGCTTTAGTTGTGAGCTTTGGTCTGGGGAGGGTCCTAATGTTGGTCCCACAGCACCTCACTGTTGGAGCTAGACTTCCTTGAGAGCCCAAACTGATGTGATGGGTTGCAATTATGGCCTGTCATCTTGATGAGGGGACAAGGGTTGTTCGATTCAAACCTGAGTATTTCCAATGGTTGGAAAACCATATTTTTTCTATTCAAGACTTTCCTTATGCTGGGTTAGATTTTCGCAGTGACCCAGACATGGTTCTTCCACCATGAGAGCAATGGGATGACTCAGGTAAAATCATTTTCAACATTTTTCCTAATTTATTTTTTTTGTTTTTATCTCATCCCAAAATTGATAGTAAAAGTTTCAAATGCAGATGTAGGCCCACGGCGACCAGCCACTCTCCGACCTTATGAGAGGAAATAACCAGCTACAGCAGCACTAGCCCCATAAGACAAATCAACAGAGACCTTGGCCGAATTGGAGAGCCATCTAGAGCACTTGACAGGAGACATTCTGGAGACCAGCATAGATGACATTCCTTGTCGACTTCAGCGCTATGTGATTGGGGTCCCATGACCTTTTAGGAGGTTCCTTTGTAAGGTGACCTGTGCAGTGGTTTCTTATCGAGATCATCACCAGTGATAGGATGATCGCCTATTGTAGACACATATGACATTTTTGCTTTTTGTACTTATCATTTTTGCCGATCATAAGGTGTTTTTCAACCTATGATCGAGGACGATGTATATTTTGACACACTCCTATATTATACTATAGCACTCTTACCGGCTTATCTTGTTAAACATGTTATGGAATGTTTTTAAATTTACTTGTATGACTATTGCAAATGTCTACTTAACATTCGAGAAGCAATTGCATCTGCTAATGTATTTAAAGATCTTGGAATATGCTGATATTCAATATAGTCAAATTCACGTTCCAAGAGACGCACTCTAAAAAAAATCTCAATAACATTGGATTTCTAATGGCATATACTCTATTAAGCTGTAATACAATGAGTTCAGAATCTAACCTCACTATCAAACTCTGAATCCCAAATGAAATAGATTCAGATAATAACTCAATCACTACACTATACTCTGCAATGTTGTTCATTGTTTGACCGAGGCTTACCCCATGCATAGATACCAACTCGTCAGAGAGCGAATAAATAACCCAATATGCGAAAGAAATATTCCGTGTACTACGACAAGCACCGTCAGTGAAACCAATGTATGTTTGGAGAGGCGTCGACATCTGCAATATGAAGAGTAAAACCAAGATAAGTAGGAATAATGACGAAAAACACTCTCTAAGCTAAGCACAGTTTTTAATCTAAAACACACCAGCTAGAAAGAAAACTAACCTAACTAAAAATCTCCACACCCATTCTTAAGCATAATACCTCTTCAGGTAAAGACCATTTCTGGGTTTACCTAAAGAGACCTGTCAAAGTCTACCAATTCATAGGCCCCTTTTGCTAGCTTTTGCTTGACAACATAGGGACCATGCCACATAGGCACGAATTTTCCAGCGCCTAATTTATCATTTGCCTGATCGTACAATAAGACTAGGTATCCTTCCGAAAAATTTCAAGGGTCACATTTCGATCACACTAAGCTTTAATACGTTTTCAATGAGTTTTGATCACTAATGCAACATCACGTCAATTCTCATCTAGCTGAGCCAAGTATAACAAATTTCTTTCCTCTTCGGAAGTGGCTGGAAGTAACTTGATGGCCATTTGCAATGACGGGATTTCATACTCAATGGGTAACATAGCTTCCAGACCATAAACTAGTTGGAAAAGAGTGAACCCCGTTGACGTTTTTTACTGAGTGTAGATGTGCCCAAAGCGCTGAAAATAACATGTTATGCCAATTTGACCGATGAATCCCAATGATTCGTCGGATCATGATGACTAAAACTTTGTTGATGGCTTCAACCAGACCATTAGCTTGTGGATAATAAGGAGTTGAACTATCGTGACGCAAGCCAAGCTAGCCTGTAAGTTCAGTCATCATAATGTTTCGAAAATGACACCCATGATCAGTGATAATCACTTGTGGAACACAAAACCTATCAATTATATGATTGAACTTGAAAATCAAAACTGTTTTGCCATCTGCCTCAAATGTAGGCATCGCCTCAGCCCACTTGGTAAAATAATCTACCGCAAGGATGATATACGCATGCCCCCTGACCGAGTGAGGGTTACATGTAATAAAATTGATACCCCATTTGGAAAAAGGACCAACGACAATTATAGGGTGGAGAGGAGCAGGTGGCGTGCTCATCTTTCGATAAAAAAATTGGCAGTTTTGGCATTTTCGGACCACTTTAATACAATCTTTAAACATAGACGGCCAGAAGTAGCCAACATGCAATATCTTTTGGGTTGTGGCATACCCAGACATATGACCGCCACACGCTCCAGAGTGACAGTAATTTAGGACCCTTTCAACTTCTTCATGAGTTAAACAACGTCAAAAAACAGAGTTTGCCCCACGACGATAAAGAGTATCTCCAATAATTCTGAATTGTTGGGACTGAAATCGTATTTTTCGACATTATGACCTTGAAATATCTGGCCAAAAGGATTGGGTTTGGAGATAAACGATGATATCCCCGTACCATGGATCTAAAGTGCTGATGAGAAACAAGGATTCGTCCACAATGGGATCCTCCGCCACAGCTTCCATGTCAGCACGCGGGAAGTCACACATTAACTCCACAAAAACTAAAGATTTCTTCGACATAGACTTTTCAAATTCCAAGTCGAACTCCTGCAGGATCACAATCCATTTGGAGTACTTGCCCCCTAGCAATTTCTTGGTAAAAATATAGATCATAGGGTTGCAATCAGAAATTATTTTAGTTTTACATAGTAAAATGTAATGACGAAAACGTTGGACAGCTTGAATAGCTGCTAATGCAATTTCTCCACATGTGAGTATTTTAGCTCAGTTGGATTTAAAGTTCGACTAAGATAATATATCACATGTTCCATACCGAATTCATCTTCCTAAACTAACACCATTCCGATGGTGTAATGGGAGGAAGCGAGATATAAGAAGTAGTCCTGGTTTAGTTGGGAGGATGTAATAACGGTGCATGGGTCAACGTGTGTTTTAGTGCATCAAAAGATTTCTCAGCTATCTCATCCCAAAAGAATGGAGTATTTTGTTTCAACAACCAGGTAAAACCCTTTGTGATCTCAGCATAGTTAGGAATGAATCGACGTAAAAAGTTTGCTTTCCCTTGCAAACTTTGGAGTTGGCGAAGACTCGAAGGAGGAGGCAATTTGACAATGGCTTCAACCTTCAAGGGATGGACGTGAATGCCGGCTTTCGAAACAACAAACCCCAGTAACCGACCCATTTCTATACAGAAAACAAACTTGTGTGGATTCAACCTAATCCGATAATGCCTACACCTCATAAATATTACTCGTAAATGAATGAGATGATCAGCTTGATGTAATGAATGAGCAGGCAAATCATCGAGATAGGGTTGCACAATGTTCTTGATATCATGAAAAGCATAAGACATGGCCCTTTGAAAAGTTGCCTTGACGTTCTTGAGCCCAAAAGGTAATTTGCAATAAGCAAATGTCCCCCATTGACAAATGAAAGCCATTTTTGGTTGATCAGCAGGTAGAATATTGATTTGATTGTATCTGGAAAAACCATCCATAAAGGAGAATATTTCACTGCCAGTACAATCATCAATGATTTGATCGATATAGGGAGTTGGGTAATTGTCCTTTGGATAGGCTCGATTAATGTCCCTATAATCGATACAAATTCTTATTGTCCCTTGCTTTTTGTTAACATGAACAATATTCGATACCCAATCCGTTAACAAAATCAGATAAATGAAACCTGCTTTGAGTAATTTTCCAACTTCTACTTTAATTGCAACAGCTTTTCTTGGGTGGATTTGACGCAAACGTTGTTGGATGGGTTTAGCATCCAGGTAAGTTTTGATTTCATGAACAATAATTGCGGGGTCAATTCCTGGCATTTCCTCATATGACCAGGCAAACATGTCACGAAATTCTTAAAATAGGGCCTTATATGTTTGAATTTCATCTTCCGTACAAGCGACACCTATATGAATGTTTTCAACAATTCCAGGATTAACCGAAATGTCAATAGGAATAGTTCGAGAAATATTTCCCAAGTTTAACTCTGAATTAAGATTTTTCATTGGATTTTGAGCTTCCTTGACATATTCAGTCATAAAAATTGATGAAAAATCATTTTCAAAACGATCACTCTCGAGTAAAAATGAAGATCTATGATGAATATCTTCCCATGGTAAATCATCGACGCATAGGATTTCACTAATTTTCTCATCAGTGTGAACAAGTTCAGAAAACGTTATTGAATCCGAGTTTGATGTTGAAAGTGATTCCTCATGGACCACATTCATTAAGTCTATTTTGGTTTAAGATGTGTCGGAAAGCGAATGCACGGCCTGGTACGCAATTTCATATGGACTCAAAGGCATAACATCACCAAATGAGTCTATCTTAGATTTAGAAGGTACGACAAGGATCATCATAAACAATAGTGTTTGACGAAATCATATGAATGGTTGCAATATAAGACGATGCGTTGATAGGAGGAAAAGGAAAAGTTCCCAGTAAACCGGCATCTTTAACTAGTCCTACTCCAACATCCTTATACGGGATAGTCGTTTTACCGACATGTTGAATGCTTTCAGAAGAGGCTGGGTCGGATGAAAAGTAATTCAACTAGTCTATGGTTACGATCTTTCCATTATGAGGGAATTTTATAAGCCGAAAGACTGATGAAATGACAGCTGTCATAGCGTAAGACCAACTACGACCCAAGAGAAGGTTGTAATCTAGAGGGGCATCAACCACCTCCACATCTAGATTAACGGTTTTGCCCTCAACCCCTATAGGTAAATCCTGTAGAATGCCAAAAGGATGAAACCCATGGCCATCAAAGGCCTTTAGGATCGTCGGGGATTGATTTAGCGAAGGAGAACCAAGCGATCTCCAACACTGTATCGACATAATACACGTTGAGGCTCCCTCATCAATCACAGTCCTATGAACAGGTCTGTTTTTGACTATCACTCGGATCTGGAAAGCCATTTGAGAGGTAAGAGTGGTGTACTATTTTCTAGATCGAAAATTATAAGGTTCGAGTCCTGAACGTCAACAGCTCCTATAGCCGACAAAAGTAATTTACGTTGTGCTGGACATGATTGCAACACTTCCAAAGCCGACATTGCTGAAGGTGAAACAACTAAATCTTCAACAATGTTATAGTTCTGAGCCACTCTCGCATGTGGATTGAATATTGACTTTCGAAGTATACCCTTGGTGGGCGGTTTGATTACTAAGTCTGGATTAGGTTTCTCGAGCTGTAGCGGATCGGAATCGGGAGCTAAGGTTGATGGGTTAGAATGAGAAGATTCTGCTTCTTTACCATCAACAGGACTTTTACTTCCATAATCATGCGATTGAGTCGTAATCCTAACATGGGACATCATTAGTATGGGTTCTTCATTGGCATTCGAGGAAGAACCTATCATCTTACTGTCTTGATTTGGAAAAGGATCCTTCAAAATAGCAGGAGTTTGGGAACCTTTGACAATTTTCGTAACCTCTACACGATGAGGGTAGTCTCTTGTAAAATGCTCTTCGTCACAAATGAGACAAGGATAACGAGGTTTGCATTTCTCATCAGTTGATTCCACTTTTTCTGGTTTCTCTTTTGAATTTTTATCTGTTTTTTTCTTCTTCTTCCCTTTCTTCTTACCACTGGATTTTGATTTGGCTGTATATGGCTCTACAACATGAATATCGGTGGAAATTTCTATGGAAGAATCTCCTGTCAGGGAATCTGGCAAGGTTATGATAGGAGACGAATTCTTGGAAGACTTCTTCTTACTTTTGGTATTAACCGTGCCAATCATACCATCAGCGGCATGAGACCCTGAAGGAGCTGCAGCGATTTGATTTTGCTTGGGAAGATCGGGGATTTTCTCGTGTAACGTACCTGACTGAGTATAAACTAAGTCAAGGTACTGTGCTTGAGCAATTACTTGCTCCTCAGTAACGACTCCGGCCTTATCTACATCCTCAGTGATCTTGGGTAGTAAAGATTTTACAAACCATTCATCTAAGATCTGATCCGGGATAAAAACTTTCATTAAACACCGTCGATGTCTCCATTCATGAATGTGATCTAAAATGTAAGTGGACGTTGACTACTTTAATGAAGTTAACAATTTCGTGCCATTGTCATATCTGACTGGCAACTAAAAATGAGTTAAAAATGAAGTAGCTAACTGACTAAAGTTATAAAAAGTGGCTCGCGGTAACTCAATGTACCACTTGGCCGCAAGACCAATTAGAGTGCACTAGAAAAGTCTTAAACGGATTGAATCATATGAAATGGAATTAAACGCACACCAGAGGTGATAAGTCATCACATGGTTCGACAAGTACTCTCCTGATTTGCCTTCAAACTTAGGAATATCACTAGGCAACTTATTCGGCATTGGCGGCCAAAACGGAAGATAGTTAATTGGATCATTCGTAAGGCGTATCAAGTCAGGAAAGTCCAAAGTTGCGATAAATGGTAACTGACGATTAGGGTCCCTAAAACTTCGGGTCGTCAGACCAACCCCAGGAGGAGGATATCCAGAATAACTAGGAATTGGAATTGCATTTGGGATATTATATCCTCCCGGAAAACCAGGATTAACCGGACCGTACTGGGGTTGTTGAGGTTGTTGATATGTATACCTAGGGTACGGTTGATACTGATAGACTGGCTGCTGCACAACAGGACCGAATTGGTATTGTCCTTGGTACAGTTGATAAGTAAATTGAGGTTGACTTGTGACAACCGTACTTGAACCAGGTTGTCCTACAGGCATCTGAACCGAAGTGTGAATCGTGGGTCCAGACTGAGGTAAAGATGTCTGAGGAGTTGATACAGGAATAGTAGAAACCAGAGCTGTCAATACTCCAGACGTAGGTGGGGTAGATTGAACAGATGTTGCAGCAATTGCAGCAACCGTTTGAGGCAGAGTACGCGGAGTACTAGGCCTAGGCTGAGAAACTACAGAAGGTGCAAAAGTTTTAATAATAGACTAGACAGGTTGCTGGGGTGAACCAGAAACCAAGGGTTGTCTAGTTTGAGATGACAACTGTACATTCGGTTGCAATACCTGTTGGGATTGAGATGGATCCCACACTAAGTTCATTCTGGGGTACGGATCCATAACAGGTTGAGAATATTGAGGACCATAGCTAGGTTGAGGGTAGGGTTGATAATTCAATGGTAAATTTCCAGATCCTTGAACATATGATTGACAGGAAGGTGGTTGGTAACCTTGGGTTGGGTACTGACCTTGGGGTTGATAACCTTGAGGCACGTACTGATACTGGGGTTGACCTTGAGGTACATATTGATACTGAGGTTGACCTTGAGGTATATATTGAGTTTGGGGTTGACCTTGAGGAACGTACAGTCCCGTAGGTATGTATTGTCCTTGAGGTTGCCCCCCAGGTGCAAACTGGGTACCTTGAGGTTGCCCCCCAGGCGATAGTTGAGGATTTTGAGGCTGCCCCCCAGGCGGTGACTGGCCACCTTGAGGTTGAGGATTGGGAATAGTACCCGACATCATGAGAATATCTTCTACACTCAACGACTTAGGACCATTATTTCCAGTTAATAACCCTTGTTCAATAGGTTGAGGAGATGCTCCCGAAAAAGTACCAGAAAGTGACTGATACCCAGCAGGAATAGAAGGACCACCATACAAAAAGGTTTCTGGAGATTGAGAAAACATGGATGACTGTCTTGACATATTTAATGGAGGATAGTAACCCCTAGGTGTTGGGTGATAAGGAATACGAGGTGGTGAAAAATTTAGTCCCGGGTTTTCCAAAAAGTTAGTCAATGAAAGATACCAAGTACTGCTCCTAGGTGGACTGTAAAAGATTGATTCACGCTCCCTAAGCTCTATAACAGGTTGATTTTCAAGGATAGGGATGCATTCTTTTTCTTCCGAAGTAGCAAGTTCTTCAATAGCTATTAGTCAAGAAGGAAGATTTTGGGTAATTACTCTTTCTACCCTGGGTGAACCAGGACCACTAGAAGTTGGAGAGGTAAACCCCAATGTTGGAGTAGTAGCAATTTTAGTTTCAGGTTCAGATATTTCAGGTTCTTCACCTATATCACTAGTAGATGAAACACTACCAGTAACTTCGGAAACAGACACAAACTGTGGATTATAATCTGCTACTAAAGCTTGAAAATCAGGATGTACCACCAAAGAAGACTCTCCTTCTTCAGGTGACCCAACTCTACTGTCTCTAGGAGTTACCAGGGCTCGTAGCCCTTCAGGCTGGCTTGGTGAAAACTCAGGCAGTTAGCCCCGAATTCAATGGGACTTCCTCGGTAATTCAGCCACAGTTAAATATTTTAACTACTTCACACGAAAACAAAGTAAAATCTCAATGAAAACCACCTAAAGCCTCTAAAGAACCAAACAAATTGAATCACATGCCTAAAGAATCTAGGAGATCAAACCACACACAAACAGTAACTTTCCGTACTGAAAACACTATTCGGTGATGAAATCCAACGTCACAGAGTTCAATACAGAAATGGCGGTTGGAACAGTTACCCCGACAACTTGCTTAATGAATAAACTGGCACAAGTTCCTCCACTAAACCTTCTCGAGTGAAGAGAACCCCCCAGAAAATCTAAGTGAGTCTAGCCCACGTCTGCTCCAAGTACAGTGGGATCTTCCCACCACCGTCACCTTAGGAAGAAACCTATAGAATATGGTCACTATGGTCACCAACGGAAACAAATATACCTGGGGGAACAGTCTACAATCCAATACGCACTCAAGGGAAGAGTAGAAAGCTTAATCCCCTTGAAGACTCCTTGACATAATCCAAGGTTTACCAACAAGTGACCCCAGGCTCCTCGACAATGGTTAATCCAAGGTTTACCATTTTTAATACGTGAATATCTGGTGTCGTTCCCAATGAGGAAGGATTGATTCCCACACTGTCGATACATTCTCGTGCTTCTCCTTTAAGAGGGGGGCTTTCCCAGAGGCATAGAGCAACCGTTGGTTTTTCTCCTACCAAAGATACAGTACTTGTTTGTTACTATTGGAGAGTTAATTACTCCCTACTCCAAGACACTAGCCTAAGCTATGTTGGTGTAATAGAGCCCTAGAAATAAAAAGATTACTAGATTGATTTTACTTTAAGCGTTATTTTTATTGGTTTTTCTTTAAGTCAAGAGGTGTGAATATGAAACTTGTGGTGTGAAGACTCGACTCGAAATGACTAAAAAATGCACTTAAGATGATTAAGCAATCTTTTCCCTTCAATGAACTTCTAGATAGGAAAGAGTTTGAGAATGCAAATGCTTGTAAACACAAATCTTTCTTAATAAACAAATTAAAAAAAGAGTTTTTGTCTTTTCCAATGCACTCAAAATGAGACAACTTGTTATATTTACAAAAATTTCCCTTTTCTTTCAAACGCTCAAATACTACAAAACAAACTTTTTCGAAAAGAGAGATTTTTATTTTTATAAAACACTCAAAACTATGGACAAAATAAATCTTGAGATCTATAAACTATAAAAAACTATTTGAAGTAAAAGCTTACAAGATGTCTTTTTCAAGGATATTTTACTCAACTATAAGTAAACCAAGGACTAACTTGTCCAGAATCACAAATTAGTCAAAAAACAACCAATTTTGTTTTCTTTTTTAAAAATGAAATCCAAAATTTTAACACAAGCTTTTTTGAAGTTTCACAAAGAGAAAACACAAGATGGATTCCTCAACAAAGGTATACTTTGCAAATGGTCAGACTCATAAGAAATTCAGTAAAATCCAAGGTGATCTGAGCCTTCTACAGCTTCTAAGCTCTGAGCTACTACACGACCAAAATGAAAATCAAGACCGGAAACCAAAACTTCTAGGAATTTCACCTAAAACCCTAACACCAATCGAATTAACCTAAGGAAAGTTCTTAACAAGTCACATGCAGGTTTGGGCAGGGGATAACAACATCTAAACAAATACTAAAATGACTGAAAGAGAAAATCTTAAGGTTTTCAAAATTTTAGCAGGGTCCACAGGCCCACAGTTCACACAGGTGCGGGAACGCTCTGTGTGAAAAAGAAAAAGTGCGGATAAGTCTGCACTGTGTTGCAAGCCAAGGGTGCGTTCCTCTCCTAAAGTTATGAAAAACAAAAAATAATCCTAGATGTACTAAATCCACCCAATTCCACACACAACAAGCCAAAAACAGAAACAAAAACACAGTTTCTCAGTTCAAAGTAAAAACAAGGAAAAAATCAAGTCCAGGGAAAATTTTAAGAACCCCCCTAAATTTACATGTATAATAAATGGTCGAATCTCCATGGTATGTAGGAAAAAAGGAAGGTGATTTTATCAAAAATATGATATGTATATATAATTTTTTGGCGAATCTCTCACCAGGCATGGCCAATATTTTACTCAATTATAGAATCTTGTGTTTATTGAATACACAAATGAAATCATTGCATTTCTTTAAAATATCTTTTGAAATCAAAATTACCGAAATTACATATCGATAATATAGTGGGTGTAAGATAAAATTCACCCGTGCCATTCACAGAAAGCATGAGAAAAAACCTAATACTATATATAAAACCAAGAAAAATTCAAATTCATCA